>VZTH01012081.1:120993-144626 GCA_013397815.1 Aleadryas rufinucha
GATAATTAAAAAAAAAAAAAAAAAAAAAAAAAAAAAAAAAAGCTTGACCTTGAAAGCTACATTTCTTCCCTTAAAAGAAGAAGTCTCCAGGGACTCTTGAGCAAAAGAAAAAGCAGATTCTCCAGATCCTTATCTCATGTTATTTTTGAGAGCATTTTCTTTTGTTCCTTTGCTTTTGTCATATTTTGGATTAAAGGACTTTCACAGACACAGCACATGTGCAAGCAGACCATTCGCCAGCCCAGATCTGTGCCCCCCATGCCAGGCCAGGGCAACTCCTCCCGCTTCAGCTTTTCCTTTTCAGGAAAAGCACAGCCCAGCCTCAGACCCAAGCGTGACAAGAAAATTTTCATGACAGGCAGCTTGCTAAGACGAATTCTGCAAAGGTAAAGCATTGACCCAAAGTGAATCCCCACCCACAAAAGCACTCCCACAGCCAGTCACACCTTGTGATGGGTCAGTGTCTGGACAGCACTTACACAGCACTCAGACTTGCACACCGACAGCCCTCAGAGCTGCACTGTGACCTCTCACACAGCCATGGCTGAAAATATCATCGTTTTATGAGACACAGCTTGCACTTACCCCAAAAATGTCAGTGGGGACTAAGTTAACTTTAACATGGCAAAAAGGGGCTGCTTTTCCTGTTTTGCTTCTCTGTGTCTGCTGCCATGTCCTCGGCGTTCCTCCCCTCCTCTCTCAAACTCAGCTCCTCCTCTGTTAGCCTGCCCTATTAACCTTCTCCATATCCCACCCACCCAAATGTGCACATTATTAAGCATCCAGAGCCTTTTGTTCAGGTCCTTAAACAAAAGCATGGCTACTGCATTTCCTGGCAAGAGGTGTCTCATACCCAGCAATCACTTAGGGCAGCTCTAATAGCCTCATTGCTCTGAAACACAAAATCTGGGCACGCCAGACAGGCGAATTCAAGGACATGTCCTTTCCCAAATTCCACAGAGCAAGATAAGCCTGTGAGCCTTGTGCTTACTTTATCTTAACTAAGAGGCTTCCCCCGTTTTCCCACTCAGTAAGAAACTAATTATTTGCCACTGAGGCACGGAATAGGTTAAAGTTTCTCCTGTCTTGTCTCAGTTCCCTTTGCAGATTAGGGGAAAACAATGAAGTCTCCGCACTTTGTGATATTGCTAATGCTTCCTGTGGGGATAGCAGCGCCGGCTGCAAAGAGGATTATGATTACAGTTTAAAAGGAGTGTGCACTGCACTGCCGCAAGAGGCACAGGCTTATCAGAAAAGAAACCGAGCTGCCCCCAAACTATGCACTTGGGACTCCTGCCTGCCTTTGGTTCTGGCTGAGGGCTCTGCCTCAGATCACACACCGGCTTATCGGGAGTGATAAAGCAGAAGCTGATCTTGGAGGGGCTGGGGGGGATAAATGAGTAACGCTGTGCAAACAGCTTGCAAACATCCACCATCAGAACACACAGCAGTGTTTACAGATCATCCCACCACATTCATCTGCAACAAAACTCCGGGCTGGCCAGGGCACAGCAGAGTGCAGGGGCTGTGCATTCCCGGCCACAGTTGGGGAATTTGAAAGAAAAAGTGGTGGAGCAGTACTAGCTGTGGTGATGTTGGCTGGCCTTCCACAGGCAAGGCTGCAAATGCTTTGAAAAGCACAGCATCATCAGTGAGATCTGTGCTGAGCAGAGTTAGCTTTGAGGTGCAGCTTCAGTGCTGGTGAGGGGCCTCTGTCAGTCTCAGTGCTGAGCACAGAGTGGACTCACCGAAGGAATAATAGGAAATTGCCACTGTGCAGGCATAAGACGCATTTCTATCACTGGGCTCTGTAAGGTACCATGAGCAAGACACAAGTTTATTCACACCCATTCATCTCTACTAGCACAATTGCTTTTTTTATAATGCCAAGGCTTTGGCCAAAACAGCAATCAAAAATTCCTTGACTTCAAATAATGCTTAGCCTACATGCCAGGATGCAACTACATGTCAGAATGGCACTTTTTTCCCCTCTTGCACTGTTCAGCCAGCATGATAACCTGTATCCTCTTGGTAGTCACATCCTAACACATGTCAAGAGGGTTTTGTTGTTCCTGTTGGCTTGATTTTTTTTGTTTGGTTTGGTTGTCGTTTGTTTCCTTTTTTAAACACTATGCCTGTGCTTGCTCTCCTCCAAGTAATTTGTACAACTGATACAAGCTGAAGTTATCAGATATTCCCCCTCACCCCTATTTCTATTCAGAGGGGGCTGATAGCTCCCTATCTGCTTGCTAGAGGCTACAACAGCAAGCGATAGCATTAATGCATGTTCTCCTGAATTTTTACAGGCTTAAAAATCCCTGAGCTTCACCCCCACATGCCTCACCCAGCATGGCACTGTCTCATTACACACTGCTGTTCTGAGCAGTCTTTGCCACCTCCCACCACACACCAGAAAAACCACAGACCGAACCTTCCAACCAGTCATAATACTGAACAAAACAACAGTTTTAAGGTGCTCACAAGGCACTTCCATGAATTGTTACATGCTTTAAACCAAGCTGTTTGACACCTGCAGAGGGATAATGTTTCTTAGAGTCAATGAAAGCTGGATGCTTTTCATGAACCGGAATTAACCTTTTTGTGCTGGTACAGTTCCTGCATCTCTACCAACCTTTCCTGATGGATGCCAGACTTGCCCAGGTTCCTTCTCTATCCACTGTTCCTTACCATTAATCTCTGTTGAAGAGTAAAGGGAATAGAGCTGTAAGACCAAAGACTTGCCTGGCTTATGGCTTTTATAAAACAGAACAGAAATTTTCCCATCACCATGACCTCAAACAGCTTGTGCTTTAAGGGACTTGAGAGTCCCAGTAGAGACCTGAATTCCAGTTGGCCTAATGTTTGAGATGCTCCCTTTAACTCTGAGAACAATGGGGCCAGAGACACATATTAATAAATTAACTAAAGTCACTGTCTTTCAAATTTTAATCAGGTCATCATGTGGGCCCTGAGCCCCGGAAAGGACAAACTTCAGTCCATTTCTCAATTTCACATGCTGAGAGACAGGTGACTCAAGGTATGCAAGGAAACTTCACACCTCAGAAAAAATGTCCTGCTTGATGGTAAGTGTTTTAGAGATTATCTAGAAAGATTAATAGGATTATTTGATAACAGGTTCTACACAAGGCAACAGAGAGAGGAAAGGCAACCTAAGCAAGGAAGACCAACACAGAAGGAAAGAGAAACAATCCAAAGAAATCTATCTAGGTGGAGTTTGAATAAGTAGGCTTGAGAAAAAACAAATTGATAAGAGTGGATTCAGGTCTAGTTAAAGGCATTTCATCACCACCTCTGCAGAAAAGTCATTCTTTTTAGTAACATGGATATTGAATTGTATCAGCAGCATTCCACAAACTTTCCACTCAAATCTAGTCAATGTGCCTCTGCTCCTTCCTTCTTCAGAGGCTCAGAGCCACTTTGACTGACAGTGGCATCCAGGATCATACTGTAAAGACCTTTGATACCCCCAAAGGGGACCCATCCACAGGATGGGCTGCTGATTTAAAACAAAGGAAAAGCAGACACTTTGCCAGGCTGTCACTAGCAGTAACACAGATAGAAAAGCATTTTGCAAAGGACAGCTCTCAGTGGCTGGGCAGAACCAACCAAAACTGCTATTAAAGAGAAAGCTCGGAACAAGGAATCAAAAGTAGCTGTACAGGCAAATTTTACACCTCTGTCCTGTTTGACAACGCAGGACAAAGCCCACATAAAGTCTACCTTAAGATTCAGCTGCAGAAACAAGTTATTTAGATAACTTGTCTGACTTCCAGAATAGACTGACTAGGTACGCAGAAAACTTGCAGCCACAATAAACAGGAGAAGCATCAATACTTCCTGTTAAAACATGTTGTTTTCTAACATGGGCCTTAATGTCAAATGCAGTGATTCATTTTAGGACCTGCACAGACTCAGCAATGCATTTCTCACCAGTCATCTCTACCACAACAAAAAACAAACCAGGCTGGACTGAACTGACCACACCACACCCCGGAGCTCCACAGTTCTATGGCCTCCTGGGCCTCCTTACCTGAAAGACGTTTAGTACTCTGAACACTTTAAACTGGGGACTGTTTGCTGCCCTACTTGGATTTATCTCACTCTGCCTGTACAGACAGTTCGGTATATCAACTTTCAGAATGCAATTTATACATTTCCAAAATCAATCAGAATCCCTAAGCTTTTACAAAAGGAAATGAAAAATATTACTGTCAAACGTCCATCAGACCTAGAAGCCTAGGTGACTGTCATACATTAAAGAAATTAAAAGGCTGCATTTGAGATAGTATATGCTCTTCCCATCCCTATCTTGAAAGGCTACGATTAAAGTGCTCTAAGAATCAAAATTCAATTTCTTTCAGGTTTTGCAAACAACATTGGCCTTGAGCTGAATGCTGCCAGCCTGCCTGCAGCCTTTGAGGAGATTAGGCTATTACCAGCCAACTATGAGAATCTTAAATCCAGTATTAATCCTAATTCCCATTTAACCACATCTTCATTGTGCAGCGAAAGCAGGCTGTGCATGAACTTGCACATTCATTCTTCCATGTGCAATGATCTGTGTCACCAACAACAGATGCTAAACTTCATGTATGTTTAAGAAACACATTCCAACCCTGGTTTCCAGGAAATCACAGCAAAAGAGAGACTGGAGCTGGAAAGAGAGTTTGTCGCACTGGGATGATTTCTGAGAGATTATATGAATGGGAAATTTTCAGCCCAAAAGTTTTATCAGTCAATAACAGGAGATTTCAGCCCTGGCTTGGAAGAAAACAGGATGAATAACCAGGTCGCAAGGACATAGAAGCACCTGTGACCCTGACTCCGTAGCCACGGTGCAGTGGTGCTGCCAGCATCACCCCATCGGTACCAAACCATCGAGATGATAACACTGGCGCTGCAGAAAGCACTGCCCATCACCATGGTCATGGTCACTGCCAGGATACGTTTTTGGGGACAAGAGACTCAGCATCTCCTCTGAGCAAGCCCTTGTTCCCCTCTTCTCTTAGAGGTTCTGAAGCTGGCATGGCCCACCTTGCCACCCTCGCACTGTGAGCCCCAGGGGATCAGGTCAGACCAAGGTGAGGCCTTCCCACTGCCCACCAGAACAAAGGCATTGCCTGTGATTCTTGGTCCCCTGAAGCTGAGCTGACACAGACTGGCTACAGAGGCTTTTGCTAAAGTTGGCTCTTCCTAGTGTAAAGGCCGAGGAGCCAAAGTGGATTCCTATGTCCTTTCTAACATCATTTTACACCAATTCACTTTCAAATCCCATTATGGCAGTCAAATTGGACACATCTCCAGGCTGCCAAACTTGCTGCATCATCCGTGGCAAGGTCAGATCATTCAATACCTCCTGGTATTCCTAGACAAGGAACACTGGTCCCAGAGGCAAAGCAACTGAAAGTCAGGACAGACTGCTTCTTGGTCTGCTATCAAATGGAACAATTTCAATTTATTTAAAAATAAGTTCTCACAGATATTTGGAAAAAAAATCCCATTAATGTTTCCTGTGTTTAAAGCAGAAGAATTCATTGTAGATGAAAGGAATCTTTCAGGAAACACATTCCCAAGAGAATAGAAATGTGTTTGGCACCACTGCCTGTTACAAGAAAAAGGACCTCCCTACCAGCAAGTGAGCCAACATCTGCTGGAAATGGCAAGTTGTTTGTTTTTTTTTAGTAGGTACAGTAATTGCGGAAAACCTCTATTTCCATCAACCTCAAATTCAGCCACCTGAACTTCCCAAACTAAAAATGTGATGATTTTTAGGGACATTCTCTAAATGGAGGCACAACTCTATTTCCTTCTCTTTACAACTGGCTATTACCTATTGCTCGCTCGCTGGGACTCTCGAGTGGAGGTCCCAATAAATTTGTGGTGCAGTGCAGTAAGAGTAGGCTGAGCATCAGCCGAGCTGTGGTAGCTCTCCATGTGCATGCTCATCCCCTGCAGATGACGTGAGGTAATTTAATTTAGCAGTGATAGAACTTAGTTAAATTGCATTACCTTTCGTTTGCCATGGGCTAAGACCACACATGGACAACAACCACAGCTCATCCAACAAGTAATTTGACTGAGTGCCTGGCTTCTGGAATACTGCAGACTGGTTCATATAGGCCTTTTGCCTGAAGTTCAAGCCAATGTTTGAACTGAGAACTTTCTCTTTCCCAGTAGGTGTTCTACCCATCATGCTGCTACATGTCCTGGGGTAAGGTATCTTCAGCCTTGGGAATCTGGAAACACAAAGATTCTTGGTGGAAATAATTACTGCTACACTGAAGATGGAAATCTTTCAGAGCACAACAACTCCAGTGTTTTAAACCTCCATTTCTCTGATAGGAGAGCACAGATATGTCCAGCATGAGCAAATAGGGAACTTTCCCTGTTTACTGTCATGGCTGCATCTCCTACAACTCTTCTCACCTCAGAAACATAGACTAGTACATGCAGAGAATGCACAGCCAATTTCTGCAAGACAGCAACTTGCAAGATTTAGACTCTGGTTGCTGTTAACCGGCACTTCTGCACCCCTTCTTTCATCATGCAATCAAAAGAAAGGAGAATTATAGTTTTAAAATTATGCAGGCATGTAATTTAAAAAAAAGGCAGAAGCCATCTATCAAAGAGGGTGACCCATTCCCTTCCAATGAATACCTTTACAGACCATGCCTGAATATCCCACTGCCCTTTTGGCCAGCCCAGCAACCTGCTTCACAAGCTCATCCAAAAGCCTGACTCTACATGGCAGGTTTCTTCAGACATAGCAGAGGATTTTGTTTTGCATTTGTGCTTAGCATTTAATCTGCAGCGATTACCTGCATACTTAATCAGAGAAGTGACGTTGACATGTCATGTACTTACACTCCACTGTAAATCCTACTTTTCCTGCTGCCAACACCACCATCTTCTAGCATGGGAGGAGGGACTGTAGTGGAAGAATGCAGCTCAAGCTCCCTTCTCTTTGCACACACAAAAACCCAAATGGAAAATGCAAAGGAGTTGCACAGTTTAAAATTCATGTCTGCAAAACAGCTATGGACACATTAAGAGCCACTTGTTTATCCATGCAACCTTAAATTTTCAAGATTAAGCAAAAAGCACTTTTTGTGAGAAACAAGAATCAGAAAAAAGTAGAGGTTTTTTTTCCCAGTGATCACAAAAAATTTCAGGCGGAATAATTTCTCATCAAAAAAATATTGTTTGCAATTCCTAAAGCCACCCATTGAGAAAATGTAAGAATTAGTGAGAGAAGAATCCACTGAAAACAGCCTTTAAATATACATGAGATTGGCAAGTGAATTGTAACTGTCCATGATGGGAAAAAATACAAGGGGATGGGGTGAATAGCTATTTCTTCTCCCACACACACTGACTTAAAGTAATAAATTTGCTGAAAGCCAAGCAGGAAACCATGGTCAACACAATGCTTAGTGCACTATGCACCAGCCATATCTTCATATTATTTAGAACAATCCAAGTTAAAACAATTTTCCCTAAAGCTGACTTCCCCAGTGTCCTATCCAATCTACTTTAGGATGCCCCAAGCTATACAACACCTCAACATACTCATGTCAAATGAGAAAGGAAAAGCCTATTCCACAGTGTCTCGCTGCTATCCAGTCACTTTACCTTGCTCCATCCAGTGTCTCCTTAGTCCCAACCCCAAACAAATCCCTGTAGCAATCCTTTCCACACTGCCTGCCCTTTCTCCTGCCCCCAGGTGATACCTGTGGGCAACCATTCACTTCAGCTGCAAAATGGAAAAGACTGATGCTTCGAGGATATGAAATAAGCTGGCAGCTCACATTTAACAGTAAATATGCCTTAAAAATAATAAATAAATAGCATTACAGGTTCACTGAAACCTGAAAGCCATAAGCTTAATGGCCAAGATAGCCCTGCAACTCAGTGATTCGGGCTCTCCTGAGGGCTAAAATTGCCTGGCTAGTCCTGATTAAAAAGATAAGCACAGGCAGACCCATTGCTCTAACATATTTCGGAGACAGCTAAAGGAATGACTGAGCCTCATGGGTCTAATAACACACAATTTCAGTTATTTATATCATTGGCTAGCCAAGTATTTACCTGTTTCCAAAGCAGAACATTAACAGAATCTCTGTAGAGTTGAATGAGATATTCCTAACACGTCAAAAACTTCAGCCAAAAACCTAAATAAATGGAACAGCAGTTCCTCACAGATACAGACAGTAATCCCAGAGGAATATGCCTGGTTGCCTCCTGCACAGACTTAACCAGCCCAGCCACTTTGGGCAGCAGCAGCAGAGCAGCCACAGCAGCGCAGGGCTGCTGCAAACACAGAACCTGCTCAGCATCTTAGACAAGCCTTGCTGCCCAGCTCACAGCAGCCATGGAGAAAACATTCCCAGTGCTCTGACATGTGTGTCCACACAGACCCCATGTCTTCCCTTGCTTAGGATGGTGAGGCAAGGCACCCAGGAGAACCAGAGTTTCCTTGGTGAAAAACTGGTATTCTGTGCTGCTGTAGGACCCTCGTGTTCAATCTGTGCAGGGAGGATGGTCCATCCCAGCCTAGGGCCCTCAGGGCTGTACACAGCTGGATGAGCTGCTGTGTCAGGGACAGACCTCCCCACAACAGAGGCATCCTTCCCGCTGCGGGCAGGGTGCATGTCCCACAAAGCGGGTGGGGAAGCACCAAGGCTCCATGCTGCTACCTGAATCACTCCAATAAGGGGCTGCAGGAATCATCCAGCCACAGCAACCTGCTTCCAACTTCACTTTCTTTTCTGGAGGAGGGGTGAAGGCACCAATGGGAGCCCTTCAGCCCTGTGCTAACCTTTCCTTCAGGATGCTAGTTGCACCTGGCCTACAGCACACCTGCAAATGGGCTTAACTGTTCACACAGAACTGGTCTGTCCAAATGATGGGTGCACCAGTCTTCCTTATCACGGGGAGAAGTGGGTAATGGATGAAAAGCTACTTAAAACTTCATTTCTGACCAAACTGTCCTTTTACAGTTGAATAGCATCATTCTCACTCCCCCCCCACCATCAGCTCCATATGTTGAAAGGGTTAAAAAAGACAGCAGAACCATTAGAATTTTGATAGCTTTCCACACATGTATAGCAAAAAGTCTTTAAAATTCATTGCACTGAGATAATCCTTCAAGTCTAGCATTTCCTCCTCAGCTTGAGGCAAACAACTGGTTTTCCTCCCCTTAATACCTTAACAGAAAGCTCCAAGGAGTTGCCAGGCTAGAAGCCTCAAATATGCTCGAAAAAAGCAGAGTCCTGAAGTTCAAGAGAAGCCATGTAAGGTGTCTGGGGCTTAATTAAGAAACAACTACAGGGGGCATCTTATTAGATACTGCAAACCCCTGGAGATCCTGGCTTCTGTACATCACAGCCCACAACACGCGCACACGCTGTTTTCCTTCCAAAATGCTGAGCACACACAGCTCCCACTAATTTCAGCTGCCACAGAAGGTGCTCAGCATCCCTGAAGAACGAAAAAATTAAAAACCTTGACCCTGATTCCACACAAGCTCAGGGACTTGAGCTCTCATCAAGATCAAGGCTGAATTTTTTAACACTACTGCAATCTCGAGAACAAAGCTGTGATTTTGAACTGCACAATTGGCATTAATACTCAGCAGCTCCACACCTGTGCCTGGGAAGTTGTTGTTTTTTGGGGTTTTTTTTTACAGCATGTGCTGTTTTAATAACTCCAAAGCAAATTACGTTCTCAAGGAAGCACCCGGGAGTGCCTCAGGGCAGAGAAAGAGGCCATCTCACTTTACGGCTTTGATTAGGTTTGTTGCAGTGAAAATAGGCAAATGCTTCAGGACCACATCACTCCTCAGATACCACTAAAGAGTAGGACTCAAGGAGTCACTAACTTTTTAAAGGCTATTAGGCCTGATTATATGCTCTTCCCAGACACTATTTTTGGGGGAAAAACAGTCTGAAAACAACCAGTCTGTTCAAAGGAAAATGCTTGTTATGAACCTGTGCACACTTCTAAGGAAATTTGACCAGTAAGAAGCTGACATTCAAAAGAAAGAAAGAGTAGCAGTGAATGCACTACAGTACTATGTGGAAAAGAAGGTTCAGATCTCAGGGCTACCACCTATAGTCTCCCACACTCTAATGCATATCCCAAACCACTAAATATCGACTATTTTGGCTGAGGTAAAAATTTCCCTGCTCCCAACTCCACTCCTTCCAAATCTTCAGCAGATCTTTATTTTCTATGAGAAAAAAACTATCACCTTGCCCGTAACCTCACCCCCTAAAAAACTCCAAACAACTCACAAATAGAGCTTCATTTACAGAGAAAAAGGTGTTCTACCCAAATTTAGTGAATGCACTATTAACATAGCCAAAAGAAGAAAAGGCCTTAGCAACATATCATGGAGTTACTTGGGACACTTGGCTCCAAGAGCACAGCAAAGCAAGTCATATATTTAGCTGGGAAAAATCTTATGATACAGGAAATATTCCCTCCCCATTTTTTAAACCTGAGCTATCTTTCCCAGGAGCAAAATTTGGATAAGTGCTATACTCTTATTTTCTAGTATGTTACAAGGTTCCCATTATACCCTCAGCAAATCATTCAGATTTCACTTGCATCAGTAAAATGGGAATTCTCTGCCTCAAAAAGGTACTACAAAGATATAATCCATTTGCAACTGTGAGATGTTCAGATAATGTGGACCACACAGGCACTCAATAAACAAGTGGTAGATAATTACTGTGACATGAAACAGAGAGGCTGCATCTGCCAGAAAAATTCTGAGCTACTGACTCATTCTGGTGGGCCAGTGCAGGGATAGTTCAGATGCCTGCCCAATCTGTTCCTTCAGGCACAGTGCACTGTTTCATTATCCACCAGTCAATCTCCGATTTCTATCTTGGGCTGTAGCAATGCTACCAGCACCGCGAATCCTCTTTCAAACGCATTTGCAGTTATTGGAAGGGTGAGAAAATCACCTTATCATCAGTTCCAACAACTGCATCTGTTTCGCCACCTCCTTGCTAGACAATTGTGTATCTGGACAAATCCTTGCTTTACTTAGGCAGAATTCATCACAAGGAAAAAAGCCCAGGGACAGTAGAACAGAAAAGGGACAGGAAGAAAAAAGTCTTGTCCATGAAGAGTTGCCTACAAAGCTACAAGACAGCCAAACTCAGGCTGTCTTACATTTAATCATATTCCATTTTAAAAAATCAGTGTTTGGTCCCACTCCACACTGTTGCACTCCATAAAGGATCAAGGATTACAGCTGAAGATTGTAGCTTCTTGTTAAAGGACACTCTACAGGTGTAATCTTGTAGGATGTTAAGGGAAACAGATCCATTGCATGGCTTCTCTTGGGCTCCTTTGGCTTTGAATGACAAGTCCTAGATGGTGACATTGAAGTCCACAAGAATACAGCTCCAGCCACAGAAAGGATTTTGCAAGCCAATCTTGGGGAATAGCTGGAACATGCAGCCCTGCTCTGGGTTATAGCAAACCCTTTGCAACACTGTCCTAATGCAGCCTGACTTTATTTCAACAGGACGAATTTACAGTGTAGCTCAATCATACATCTAAGATCTCAGCTTGCTGCAACTATTTTCAGACTAGTCTACTTTTTTTTCCAATTCACCATCACTGATTCAGAAAAAAAGAGTGAAGTCTTACATCAATAGCCTGCTTTTCCCAATAATTTAGGTGTACTTTAAAAATGGGCAGAATCTGGACGTGAAATGGATGCAAAGCAGTCTGGTCATTCTGTGATTAGAAGATGCAAACTGACTTTTTAGGGCAAAAGGGGGAGTCCTTAAAAAGGCCTCATATAACTCCCAAATTACAGCTATCATTGAGAGCACAGTCGAAGGCTCTGAAGAAAGGTAGCAGTTTACCTTTATCTTCCTGGGGATCCATGGAACCTTAGCAATCAACCTCCTAGAGGTTCCTTTAAAGGTCGCTTTGATGACTGTAACCACAAGAAGCAAGACTAGAAATCTGCTGTCATTTCAGTCATAGAGGTCTTAGACTTGAGTAATTTAAGAGAAATACTTTCTTTTCTTAGATCAATTTTTGGTGAAAACATATTAAGATATTACTGTCGTCTTATATTGTAAGATAAGTATTGCCTGTTTATTACCAAAAAAGACCCCATAAGAGCAAGGCTTATAGTGTTTTTATTTGTTCTTTCAAACACACTGTCTCTGGGGTCTGCATCTCTGCAGACAGACAGAAACAGTGGAGCTTGTCTCACATCCAGGACTGCTTTGACATTATGTTATTTCCAGAGCTGACTGGTGTGGATCCAAATGCTATGCTGCATCTAAAAAAGCTGTATGGTAATCTTGCTTCTGATTTCCACTAGATCAGGCCTTCCACTGCTGCTTCTGTGTGCTGTAAACACACCTTATGCCTCCTAATTTAACTTGAAGGAAAAGGAGGGGTGAAAGCAAAGGGGCAAGCTCAGACTCCTCATCTACCACAAGACGAACACAAGTTTTCTTAAAACAGGTTAGTAGAGGCCATCTGAGGATGAATTTGGCTTCTCTGAAACAGGAAACTCCCATTATTTAAACCTCAAATACACAGCAAGGGCTTGGGATTTTTTGCCTTTAAGAGGAATATTTTCTCTTTGTCTGTGTAAAGATGAAGCTTCAACCCTCAGCCTTTTTTTCCCCGTTTCTAAAAACAGCAAGAACAAATACAAAGTAAAGGCAGAGTGGCATTCCCATCTAATCAGAACTGGAGTATGCACCTCAATTTTGCAATCCCACCTTTTATGACAGAGGGATCCCCTGAAAGCTCCCCTTGACAGTCAAGCAGCACAGAGCACACCATTCAGGGAATTCAGAGAGCTGAGCTGTGCTGGAATAACCAGATTCAGGGTCTTCGGTGGTGCACATCACAACCACAGAGAACAAACTCCCTTGCTAAGCACACACCCAGCTTAACTGAGATCCCCTCTTGACTTTCTTTTTGTTATCTCCTTACTCTCCAAGGAGATTTAAGAAAGGATCAAGACAGGACTACTTTCTTCTCCTCTCCATAAAATACATAGAAAGAAGAAATTGGAAGAAAGAGGCCTATTACTGAAACCATGTGTCAGCCTTGCCTTTGCTGAGCTCGCTGCAATCAAATCAGCACAAGAGTGTTTCATCCTGTTCCAAACAGCTCCTCTCTTGCCCTAAGCATTATTTTTCCAACCCGGCCCAACAGCGATGGCCCAGGCACAAACATATCAGCAGTGTTCAGCTATATTTTCCTTGGCTGCTTAAGGTGATTTTCTAATAACATTCCTCAGAGGAAGCAGTGGTTTAGGAGCTATATAGCCTTGTACAGCCTTGACCCTGACAAAATACACCAGCAGCGCTTCAGGGTCAGTCCTTCTCCTCCTGTCACTGACAAGCTGATTGCTATGCCAAGGTCTTCAGAGATTCTTTACTCCACTCCGTAAGAGCACATCCAGGGGAGACACAAACCTGCAGAACCAGTGAGGAAAGACAGTAAGACCACTGAAGAAGGCACAGGTACACTTGGATGGGAACTCAGTTTTTGGAGGGAACCACATTTTTTGAGACTTGGAATATTTTTTTATTTCACATAGGGACAAAAGTTTGGAATACACCTTGGAATCCTTCATACATAAACCCATGTGCTCTGGAACAGCAGTTCTGTGGTTAGGACAGGCATTTCTGGCATGTAGGAAACCCGCTTTCAGGACCCTGTTTTGGATTCATGACAGCATAGGTGAAAAACCAAAGCCACTTGTCTCCTATCTGTTTTGACTAAGAAATTCTATCCTATATGCAAGAAATTCACCCAAGCAGAACCGAGTGGAGGAGACCAACCCTTTCCCACAAAGCAGTAATGGTTTCAATAAATCAGCATTTTCTGCAGGCAAATAGTTTCCTTGAAGACTCCTGGCCAGTTCTAGCCTCAAGCAGTAACCAGTGTGGTTTCTGCTGAAGACATAAGCCTGGAAGCAACCCACCCAACAGAGGTCCTGCTTAGGATCAGCTCGTCTCCCCTAAGTGGGGCCACTGCAATGTGGCGTAGAAGAAACAAATGAGGTTTCATAAAATTTGCCCTGACAACTCAGGATTCTGTCTTTTTCTCCTACTCCAGTAGCTTGTATTGTTAAACAGAGGAAAGGAGGTATGGTGGGAAAACCTCACACTCTCCATTCATGTTTACTTTATTCATTCCTTTGCCTGGGACAGCAAAAATGTTGCTGATGTCCAAAAGAACATGTGCCTCTGTGTGTGTGGCAAAAGCTTTGGAGCCTGAGCTGTACATTTTGTGGTCAATTTTACACACGGGGACAGACAGCATCTTTTTCTTCTGTAGCTCTGAGGAGAGGTAAACCTGTCTCCACAAGGAATTCAAAGAAAACACAGTAATACCACAGATGTATGTCATAGTTTGTCTTGCTGATTTAAGACACTTCCTATGGAATGGCTTGAAAGAATCTCCAGAAGTACAGTCTTCTTAAACTGTGTTCTCCAGAAAGAATGTTTTTCTACTTCTAAACACAGCATTTTTTATGTGCAGTACAGGATCACCCTATATAGGTCACTGACACTCCATGGAAACCTAGATAAATAGCTCTATTCCCACACTAAATTTTGTTGGCTTCTCTTCCTTTATTGCTAAGAATATTTCAACTGGAACAACATATTTGTGCCTTTGAGGTTCTCTGTTCCTGCTGCCACTTCCCCACCTGGAGCTATAATCCTATGCTTGTCACAAACCCAGCCACTGCTTCAGAACTTATTACAGCTACAATCTGCAGATTATAGCAACTTCTAATAGGGGATAAGCAGCAGGGAAAGGTGAGTTTAAGCCGCAAAGAACCTGCTGGTTCAAAGAGCCCCATTATTAATATTTATTATTTTTAAGCATTCATTGAGTGCTGCAGAAGATAAAAGAATGAATTGAAAGCAAGAACCAAGTTTGTATAAGACAAGACAACGTGAAAGCTTAAAGAATAAGTGCAGTGTCTGGGGAGGAGGGGAGCCAAAGAAAAAGTAGTAAGAGCAAGGGGAAAAAAGCCACACCTTTTATCAACACAATGTTCCTAACAGTAATAAATATGAAGAGAATTAAAGAATTCTTCAGTGTCTAATCAGAACTGTTGTCCATAGGGGATCTTCTGAGCATTGTTACAAGGCATTGGCATATCTTTAAAGAATGGAGCTTTGATCATAAAAAGCAAGGGTGGGGGCGGGGGGGAGGCAGTGTGGCAGAGGCTGGAAAAATAGCTAAAGGAAATGCAACTGGTATTAGAGAAAAATCCAGCCTTGGAAAGGTGCTTTACAAAGCTCCAAGTAAATCCATTTAGATTTTGTGTAAAGGGTTAGAATGAGGCATGATTCTCACTCAGGTCCCTCCATTACAGGCACATTTCTCCTCTTTCCCACAAATCATTTGTGCCTGTTGCCAAAGGTCTCCCCATTGATACTTCTCTTCCCTAACAAAGATGCAAGATCACGGCTTGCACCATTTCAAACCTTCACACTTTCCAATAACAGCCCACAACACTTCACAGCTCCAATGCACTTTAGCAAGATTAGCTAACAAGAATGTTCATCATACCCACATGCTGAGGGTACTGTCTTCATTTTCACAGCTGGTGAAACAGATGCTCAGAAAAGCAATGCAACTTTCCCAGAGCTAAGGAGTGTCTACAGCAGGCTGATGTTAGTGATGCTGGCATTCACCCACCTCAGTTCTGAGCTGTAAAATCGGTGAGAGCACTTCAGAGTGAGAGTCCAACCCCCCTCCCAATGCCCTCTGCTCCCCAAGGCTAGTGCAGAGCTTCAAAGCACTTCCCAAAGAGCATCACATTATAGAAATACTGTAAGAAATCCACTACAAACTGAAACTTGGAACTATCTGCAGCAGCATTAACAAAGAAAATTAATGTTTTTAAACTAACTCTGACTCTTCTCCTGCCAAGCCTTCCCCACTGCAGCATCAAAATATGAACACACAAAATGCGAAGCCTGAAACCTTCTGCTCCTTTCAGCACAGTGAGGAGATAGAACAAGGCTTCCCAGAGACTGGCTGGATTAAGTAGGTTTTTTGTTGTTGTTTTGTGTCTTTTCTGTTTTTTCTTTCTTAATCACATCAGACTGCTGTTCCTGACTGATGCTTCCCTTAACATTAAAAAGAAGATAAACAGTTCTTAATTAACAAAGCATCACTGTAAGCTGAAATCCTTAGCAGTTTTGCAGGGGTTTTTTTCAATCTTATGAACCCAGAGTGATTTGTCACATCAGCAAGGTATTACATTGTCAATTCTCAGGCTGCCAAAGCAAAGAGATCTTTTGATGCTTCCAGCACTGTGCCTCAAGCACTTCCAGAATTATCTCTCAGTTTTTCCTGTATCTTATTCTGAAAAACAGCTTGGTGTAACTCTAGAAGATCCCTGTTTCATGCCATATTCCCATCGGAAGGAAAAGTTTTGTTGATCAACGCAAAATAAGCACCTCATCCTAAGCAGCTTTGAGAATCCCCTCTGACACTAACAGGAACAAAGGGCAGTCAGCAGTTCAAAAATACATCCTATCCAAAGTTCACCCCTCTCAATAACATTCTGAGACATCCAATCCTTTATTTGCCATTATTTCTCATACATGTCCATGGTGTACTGACCACATTATTACCACCATTAAGCTCCATCAATTTTTATCAGCAAGACTGACACTAAAACACATTCCAGTTTCAAATGACTACATCAACAACAGTGACAGTGACTGACATTCCAAAATCCACTGATTCCATTCAGTGGGAATCCCACTCTCTCATTTATGCAGGCAACAGGTTTTGAGGACTTCATCTGAAAGGTGCCCACAGGTCCCAAAGACGTCCATGGGAAACGGGTTCTCAGCAGGTCTGAGAAAGCAGTCCAGTATAGGCACAAGCTCCCTCTGTACAAGAAGATCTGGTTTATTTTCACTCCCCAAGAAAATGAGATGTGCCATCAAGTGAGCCAAGAACAAACTCTATCATTGCTTTCCCAGCATAGTGTTCCAGTTCGGTGCCCTGTGAGGTCCATGTCTCAGGAACAGGCAAACTGCCAGTCAGTTCATTTAGACCATTTTTCCTGAAGAAGTGTAGACACCATAATTTAGTGCAATATTTATTACTCTAGAACTCCCTCCTCATAGACTGTCATACACTGAGCTTTCTGTAAGGAGTAAATATAGTAACTGTTTCCATAATAATGTTAAAAATACCCCAACAGATTAAATTCAACAGATGAAACAGGGCCATAAATACGTATGTCTAGCAACATGACCAAAATCACCCTTCTTCAAACTGGGCATTGGGCCATGAAAAGAAAGCTGCTAGCATTACAATTTCAGTGTTGAGCCTTAGGAGCAGCACAGAGCTGCAGAAACAGTCGGTGCAGTAATTGTGCACAATACACAGGCTGTATTACACAATACACAATACACTGACCCACAGTCACCAAGTCACCATACAGCCCCATATCCCATTCCACTCATCTGTCTTGTGGGCTTTCCAGACATCTGGGATGGCATAAGATGTATTTGAAGCTGTTTACAACTCAAGTGAGAAGTCTGAAAAAATGTAACAGCCATTACTCTGCTATATTACATGGCTTTTCACACTGACAGTTTGGTTTAGCTCCACTTCCTCAGAATCAACAACCACTATAAGGTTTTTTCCTGACAGTAACACCACAGCAACAGGGGTAAAGAGGGTACTGGTTGTACTGGTTCCAGAAGACTTATCAGGACAAACTCCAGATCATACTAAGCACCAGAAATGACCCAACAAAGTCCTTCTCTAACATGGCCATGCACCAACTAAATGAGGGCAACAGAAAGGCAGGAACAGAGATGGACTAAACATGGTCCATCAGAAGCCGAGCTACTAAGCAAACTCAGACCTAAGCCGTAATTCACATAATAATGCAGCCCTTTGATCACCAGGTAATATCAAGCACAGAGATGAGATTCAGTTTCAGCATTATTTATTTGATCAAAAGCATCCTCTGTTTCTGCCTGAAGTGATAGACTGGTCTAAAGAATCTGAACTCCATTTGAGTTTAAAAATTGACTCTTCTACAGTGATTTTTAATTTATTTCTCAAGAAGCAGGAAACTTCCATTTTAGACCAGGTTTATTTAGTAAATACATAGCAAAGGGAAGATCCTTACAGAAAAAAAAAAAAAAAAAAAGAAGCCCAAAACACAAGAACCCCCAGAGACTTATCAGTCATTGAAATCCTTGTTGGAAGGACTACACAGTCAGGAAGGATCCTGTGCAGAAACAAGATCCTTACTAAAAACCCGTGACAGTCAAAACCCCACTTCCAGCATCTCTGAGGACACTGACAACATACTGGTTATGGTTTCCTTTGAAATTAATTTGGTGAGGATCAACTGACACCGCATGACTACTCTCAATTGTCATGCAATATTTGCTGCATACCAGTCCACCAGAAAAGAAGCATTCACACTNAAAAACCAAGAGGAAAATCTTCCAAAAAAAAAAAAAAAAAAAAAAAAAAAGCCCAAAACACAAGAACCCCCAGAGACTTATCAGTCATTGAAATCCTTGTTGGAAGGACTACACAGTCAGGAAGGATCCTGTGCAGAAACAAGATCCTTACTAAAAACCCGTGACAGTCAAAACCCCACTTCCAGCATCTCTGAGGACACTGACAACATACTGGTTATGGTTTCCTTTGAAATTAATTTGGTGAGGATCAACTGACACCGCATGACTACTCTCAATTGTCATGCAATATTTGCTGCATACCAGTCCACCAGAAAAGAAGCATTCACACTAGGCTCTTGGTCATCCAGAGCTTCCTGTATCAACACACCCGCAGAGACAATTCAGATCCAAAACACCCCACACATTTACAACACCAGGATGGTGAGCCTCTGTGCCTCTAGCTCCGAGGAAGACCAGTGAAGGACAGCCCATTGGTAGAGAACAGAAGGTGGCAGAGGTGCAGAAGCAAATCCCATTGTAAGAACAAAACATCTTTATCATAGTATGTTTCTTTAAATTTTATCTGTGCAAAAATAAATAAAAACATGCTGACAAACTGGTTTAGCAGATGGTGTGGTTAACAGAAAAAGATCAACGCACTGCCTTCCTATAGCCACTTCTTTCAGTCACAGACAATTTATACCAAATTAGCCCATGGCAGATCTTTACCAATGCAGAAATGATAAACAGCAAAGCAGCTGTTAAATGCTCCAAGACCAGAGCTTGGGTGGGGAGGAGACCCATCAGCTCTTTGGTGGGCAATGAATTCACCCACATCCCATGAAACTATGGGATGGGATAACCCATTCACCAGTCCAGAAGCTCAAGATTGAAAGACAGTGAAAAGATAAGAAATGTAGGTGTAGGGGAAGCAGTGGACACAAGAGGAATGCTGAACTGTGCAGTCACGAGCTAAGGTAGGACCAAATGCAACCTGGCTGCCATATCAGTTACCAGTGAGGCAGCAGTGACCATCAGACAGCTAAGCTCTAGCCATCTGGAATATATCCTCATATGAAATACAATTAAAGTCCAATCATCTTCCCGCTGCTGAGAAGTGGATGGTATGAAGGGAAGGGACAACACAAAATATTAAAGTTTTAGAAGGAATAAGCAGAATGAGAAAGAATGTAGTTGTCTGTACTGATTTTTCTGTGCAACCATTTTCTTCCTTCATTTGCCAGTTCCAATTAAAATAAATAATTATTTCCAGGGGGAAAAAAAATAAGAGGAAAAAAAGAGAATACATAAGAAACAGCTTAAAAGGGAATGAGCACTATCAGATCTGAAACAGCTCATTTTTATGCATCTTGAGGGAGAAATACACGGGCTTTGCCCTCTCATGCAAATACACTACTTGGTTTTGAGTCATTATTTTAAAGTGACAACTAAAGACCATCCCTTCCCAAAACAAGTTACTTTTCAACTCTCACTGTACTACTTGGGGGGATTTTTCCCCCCATAAGAACCAAGAAAAATTGATCCATTTTATTGGTAAGTCAGTTTAAATTAAACAAACAAACAAACAAATCATACAGGAATAGTCAAAAATCCTTGAAAAAGTAAAAGCAGGGATTGTTTTGCAGTATTCCCAGACAAGGACTGCCTCAGCAGCCTCACAGGATTAGCAAAGTGTATAGATATCCATCTGTTTTAATTATAACTCCCGAACAGACCTCGGACCTACTACCACCTCATGCAATGACTCATCTTCAAGATGTCAAGAGCTACACACTACCTCATGAAACTCTCTAAATACAACTTGGACCACCATCTGCTTTTTTAGATCCCTTAGGCCTCAATTTTGTGGCATCTGAACTTTTCTTTTCAAGTCCTTCCTCCTCTAAGACCTACAGCCCCATAAATCCAGTAGCTTCTGTCCCCAGAGCAGTCGTGCCTGTTTTCCTGCAGCCTGGTGAGAACAGACAGGGCTCAAGATAATTAAATAAAAACACAGGAACTTCATTATTTATTTTAAAGGAAAATGTGTTGTCTAGGAAGAAAGTCCTTTAGTTGGGCAAATCTGTAAGCTGTTTATCAGCTTAAACTCATTATCTGTCCATATGGTCTTAGCACTGTGGTTTAAAAAAAAATGGGCATGCACTAGCTGATGAAATGTCATCTGCCCTTATGCCAGAAAGTAGTATTTTTTCACTGACGTCAAATTAGGATCCTTGCCACAAGTGAAGGTCTACCATAAGCATAGTCATAATATTTTAATTATGAAAGGATCTTACAGAAGGCAGCAAGGAAGGCAGGGGCAACGCAAGAGAACCCATTCACAAAAATACAAAGTCACTTCATTCACATTTCGCCTCTGCTCCAATTCTTTTTGTTTGGGGAGGTGAGGTGGGAACAGAGAAACCCAACTTAACAAAAAAAAAAAAAAAAAAAAAAAAAAAAAAAAAAAAAAAGAAAAAAAAAGAAGAAGAAGAAAAAATGGCAAGAGAATGAGTTGCTAAAGCCAATAAACACACATCAAAGCATGAGATGGCTCTGCTTCAACTGCCTACAGTATTCAACCTGGGATAGATTAAGGCAAGACAAAAGGTGCTATGAGGGAAAATACAGCCCCTACAACAGTGCAGACCCTCTCCCTCACTTACTCGGCCCTAATGCTGAGTCCCCAGCCAGCTCTGTCGCACTGAAAGTGGCAAGGGCACATGATAGGCCGAGCTTTGCAGAAACCCAAATTTGTCCCCCACCGTCTGCTGTTGTGATTTGAGGCCCTTCCCACTCCCCCGCTGAGTCGCTGCAGAGAGGCAGGAGCTGGGTTTATTGATTCTGTGAGTCACAATTAGCCGTGGGACACACGACCAAAGGTTTAGCACAGGACATTAAACCTGACTGAGCTGTCAACTCGGTTATTCCAAGGAGAGAGAAACAAATTGAAGTCACAGTAACAGATGTTTCTCATGTTTTATGAACTGCAATATTATTACTAGTTGCAGACACAGTTTCTGCCTTTTAGAACAGACCTGCAACGCTGTGCGTGTGAAATTATTTGAATTAGCACACAGACAACTTGGCAAAGGACTTACAGATAGCTCAGCATTTTCGAACTTGTACAATGATTCCTGTTTCCCTTTTGCCCAGCCCCACCCTGAGAAGTATAATACATGTTAAAGCAGCCAAAAATGAGATCACGCCAGGACAGAGTACATCGTCGCCATCATCTGCGACGGGGATGCAAACACTCTAACTCCTCTCCTCTTTTGTGGAAAACACACTCAGCCTCTTCTCGGTTTCCACTGTGGGGAAATGTAGTTGCTGGGATCCGTTCTGAGTTTTAAGGGAGCCTGGAAACCGAAGACTGATGTTCTTCCCAGGATGTCTTATCCTTACACCCCAGGGGTAATAAAGGGATTTCCCCATAATTTACAAAGGAAATCCGAAACACCCTGTGAGCGCAAACCACCCCCAAGCCCGTTCTGCTCCCCCGTATCGAGGAGCGAGCGGAGGGGCTGCCGGCGCCCCGGGGGCTCTGCCGAGGAGCCGCTGACACCGCACAGCGAGAAAGCCCTCTCGTGGAAAACACCAGCATCACCCACCCGAGCCCTCCCCTTGGAGCCGCCCCAGCGCTGGCTCCGGCCCCAGCCCGGGAAGCCGCGGCTGCCCGGGGCGCCGCTGATCCCCGGTTCCCAGCGCGGCCCCGTTCCCCTGCGAGCTGCCATCTGCTGCTTTCCCAAGGAGTACTGCCCGTTCACCTGCACATTTCACGGGGTTAAACACACAGCGCGGGCAGCTGAGCAATTTGTGGCACAGGTCTGCCTCGCAGAAACGGTAGAGATTTTGTGTGGATTTTGCTGGCAGCCTGCAACATTCTCAGAGAAGTTACAGCTCTTCCTTTCTCCTCACCCCTCTACACTTGAATTCGTGGCAACTGTATCACATGGTATTTCAGCTTACGCCAACAAAAGCTGTACCTCGGCCACAACAAATACAGAAACATTAACTGCCTTCCAAGGAGGGTCAAACATTCGAATCATTTTAACATACTATAAAAACACTTCAGTGAAAGCAGATAATAAAGAAGCGCATCTGTACATTATGCTACACAGGCGAATTTGAAAGATTCCCCCCAAATTATTAAAAAAATACAGAATGTATCTGTTTCTCCGAATGACATCCCTATAGCTTGCTCTCAGGTTCTATACTTTTGTGACAGAACAACTACTGCTCCTTAGAAAAACACTGAGTATCAAAATAAGCATTTTACTGGTAAAATCCATTAAACTCTTGCATACATCCTGTTGAATTAAGACAACTCTTTAACAACTCCACACACATTTTTACCCACTAGCAAAAGTCCAAGGCAAGCCCGTAGTCACAATTTGCATATACCCTGCCAGGCACACAACCATCTCCAGCACACTTCTGCCCAACCAGCTTTGGTAGCCACTGGCTATTCAGTGAATTATGTGCCTGGAGTCTATTAACTGTGTCCAGATTTGCTCTTGTTATAGCAATACAAGCATTAATCAGGCCAAGCTTACTAACTGCTGAGAGAAGTGCTACAGAAAAAAAATTTATTATCAAACAGACTTCACAGAAAACCACCCAAGTACAACGCACATGAAAATGCTATTTACTCACTCACTATAATCTTTAAACACAAAAGTTACGATAAAACTTGAAGTGCCCAGTTCAGCTTACAAAACCCCCATGTGGTACCTCGCTAACATGCTGCAGCTGTAAATCTCTGTTGAAGAGCGGGCACTAACCCAGGGTAGCGGGATGGAAGATCAGCAAAGTGTGAAAGAGAAAATTCCTACCAGCCCCGGCTGAAGTAAAAAACACGGGTAACTGCCCCACCTTCCTCATCCGAACTTCAGGGGTGGTGGCACACCCCAACACGCGACAGACGCAGTGCAGGGCGCTCCGGGCACAGCCTCCGGGCGCCCTGGCTCCTCGGCTTGCCTTTACCGTAAGAGGGATCCCGCAGGGACGGGTGTCGGGGCGGAGGCAACAGAATACAGAAATACCGAGGGCAGGCTCTGAGGCTCCCGGAGACGCTCCCGGGGCCCGATCCCGGAGAGGTGTTACCAGCAGGGTGAGTTCCGCTGGCTCGGGCAGCCGGGGCGC
>VZTH01012081.1:144788-210724 GCA_013397815.1 Aleadryas rufinucha
AACTTGCCGGGTGCCCTCGGCAGCAGCCGCCAAGGGCAGCTCGGGGTGGCTCGTCTCCCTCGTACCGTGCCTCGGCCGTTCGGGGTGCGGGAAGGGCAGCCCGGCAAGGGCGGCCCAGGCGCAGCTCAGCCTGGGACCTGAGAGCAGCCCCNGAAGAGCGGGCACTAACCCAGGGTAGCGGGATGGAAGATCAGCAAAGTGTGAAAGAGAAAATTCCTACCAGCCCCGGCTGAAGTAAAAAACACGGGTAACTGCCCCACCTTCCTCATCCGAACTTCAGGGGTGGTGGCACACCCCAACACGCGACAGACGCAGTGCAGGGCGCTCCGGGCACAGCCTCCGGGCGCCCTGGCTCCTCGGCTTGCCTTTACCGTAAGAGGGATCCCGCAGGGACGGGTGTCGGGGCGGAGGCAACAGAATACAGAAATACCGAGGGCAGGCTCTGAGGCTCCCGGAGACGCTCCCGGGGCCCGATCCCGGAGAGGTGTTACCAGCGGGGCGAGTTCCGCTGGCTCGGGCAGCCGGGGCGCCCTCTCCCAGCTGCCGTGCCGGCGGTACCGGCGGGCGGGCTGGCTTCTCAGCCCCATAAACTTGCACGCCCAGCACCCCGGGGAGTCACGGCGCTCCCGCACATCCTCCCCTCCCCCGAGGGAACAGCGCAGCGGCGTGGCAGGCGAGCCGCCCCCCGTGGTGCCCCCCGTCGGCATCCCCGGGCGTCCCGGGGCAGCGGCAGGGCGGTGGGTGCCGAGCCGGAGCGGCACCGCTGGCCGCGCTAAGGCTGCGCGCCCAGCCGGGCACCGAGAGCGGAACCCCGCCCGTTACCTGGCGGCTCTGCGGCGGCNCAGGCACCGGTGGGAGGGAGAGCTGCTTATTCCCGTCTGCAGGGTGTCCCCGGTAACATCCAACGGGCTTCTGATGCACCGCGGGGATCCTTGGGACGCAAAAGGAAGAGACCAGGGAGGTGGGAGAGAGGTCACTCGCTGACCGGTACCTCAGCGAGAGCTGCTGAAATGCCTTCGAAAATCTGCCGGAGAAACTTCAAAGGGTGACACTGCGGGACTGGGAAACCTTTCCAAAATGCATACCAAACCGAAGGAAGAGCCCATGTTTGCGACAAGGGAAAAGCCATGGTTTCCTAAGGAAATAAGGCTTGTGTCGTTGTGCTGTGTGCTTGCCAATAACTTCTGAGTCAGTTAAACAATTTCAGTAGCATTTGACAGCTACAAATTACATAAAAATAGATAACTGTGTAGAAGAGGTCATCTTTTTTACTGCTCTTGCACATAGAGTGACTGTGTCTCAAGTCCAACAGCATATGACAAGGGAATCCACAGTGGGGTTCATTTCAATTATGCACTAGGAAAAGCACTCTTCGCTGTTCCTAATACTCACCAAGTCCACTCCATGTTGGAGTGAAAGAAACTGAGAGAGTAAAATGAGTGCAAAAGTAACACTGTTACTCTCAGTAACAACCAATTGCTCAGGATTAGTAAATTAGACATTACGTTCTCCTACAACAACAGACAACAATCCTGCAAGGGCCAGATCATGCAAGTGATATGCAGATGTGTCCTGGTGCTGATAAGAAGTCCTGCTTATTTCATGATGCTTTGCAAGATGGGGGATTCAGATTTGGACCCTCAAAGCTTAGTAGAAGAACAAGAGACAACAGGAATGTCTAACAGTGCAATGCAAAGGAAAAATAGATGTGCCAGCCTCTCTGTATAATCCCTGCTAATGCCTCATATATCTGGTAATGAACAGTTACAAGGCTCCCCAGGTGCAGATATTTGTTGGCGTTGGCTTTATTTCCTAATGTGATATAAAAATAAGGAGATATTCATAGAATTTAATAGTTGTGGTCCCAAATCTATTTCTGTGTAATAGCAAAACTAGATTACACATCCAGACTGTATTTGAAGCGTATGTTTTGTTATAGTCTATTGCTTAAGACAGGCAATCATTTCAGGGTCTGATATTTTCTTGTAATGTTTTGGCCCATGTTTTTCCATTTCTGTTTTACTATTCATTTATTTGTGTCACACAGCATGATCCTAGCTCTGCTTGGTCTTTGTGGCAGTGTAGGGGATTTCCATTTCTTTATTAGACACAGTTTGACACGAGGTAATAGTCTTGTTCCTTATTTGATTCCTTTACAAAGGACTCAGAGTGCTATTTTCCAGGAGGCTGGCTTGCCATACCCCTTAAGCAGCAGATCATAGCTCTTTCAGGCAGAAATTTCATTTTTGCTCTACAGACCTGTCAAACTGGGTCCCTTGGTCTTCCCCCTGCACCCTCTGTAACAATCTCACACGTGTATCCCTGCACTGTCCAGGACTGTTGCAGGACCCTACATGCCAGGCCATTGTGCTGTACCAGTGACTAAGTCATGAAAGCGTGGATCTGTCTGGCTGCACAACACCTACCCTTGTTTTAGGGCCTAATGCACAGCTCTCATGTGGAGGGTTTCCAGTAAACCAACGGGGCTTAGTCCTGATGGAAACACCACTGTTTTAAACAGCCCCAGATTCTACAGACAAGATCCTCTCCTCATCAGGGACACTCTTCACATTTTTTCCAACAACTGCCACCCCTTTGCCCTCCAGTGACATCATTATTCTGATATTTTGGAAAAAAAAAGTGCAGGGTGATGTATCCAAAGGCTTGTATGTGTTTTCTGTTTTCCATCCTGATTCCATGAAACTGTTTTGTAAATGAACAAAAGTCAACTATATGTGACCCCAGCTTTCAAATCTTCCACATGCTAGCATAGACACAATAGTGCTTTTACATGCTCAACTGTGCAATTTAAGGGGCCACTATTGAAAATTAGCTTCCCGAGTTTATAGTGCTTTCACCATCATGAAGGAATTGCTTTGTGAATCCCAGCCAGCACTGAATTGAGCTTTGCATTTAAAGCTGGGGTTTACATTCTCTGTTATGTGTGAAGAACATAGTATATCCTCTGTGAACTTTAGGCATAACAACAACCTTGAATAAAGCCAATTTTATGATAGATCAACATGTGAGAGGGCTGTTTTACTTGTTTTCTGATAGATTATTGAATTGAAATCAGAACAAGAAAAGAGTTCCGTGGTTTAGCCCAAAGCACTAAAGCCACTTTCTCCTGTTTCAGAAGTGCCTAGAGCTGCAACCCTCCCAACTGTCTGAAGGGTCTGTCCCTTGAATATTACATCATATATTTCACAATCCAAATAGTCTCTCTGTTACACTTCTGGTGGGCTTGAGTTTTTGGGAAACCATGAACACATCATGGCAGGTTCCTCATAGATGCACCTGTATGGATTTTGAGATAAATAAATTTTACTCCACAGAGCTCACCCATTTCTTCTGAACGCTTTCTTGTCCGCGATTCACATCTCAGTTCTCAACTTCACAGTTTCCCTGCCCCCTCCTTCCCTGGCCTCCCCAGCTTTCCTCCCATTTCCTTTGCCTTCAGACTGCTCTCTTTCTTTTCCTATTATTCTCTCTCAGTATTTCTACTGATGCCTTTCTCGATTTGCTGTGAAGGCAGATAAAGCAGGAATACAACCCCGATGCAGCTTGGCTGTGATTCCTAGAGCTGGACTGACACACGGCCCAGCTCATTGCCTAGACAGATGGGCAGAAGGAAACTCTCTGGCATCTGCACGCTGGAACCTGAATACCAGTCTTTTTCCAGATAACCATAGCACATTCCAGGAGCAATCTGTGCTCAGTAGAAATCACACAGTGTTATTAACTCTGCCATGAAACTGAATGGCACTTCTGAGAGCACAAAACAAACAAGGTCTCAGCCACAAAGAGCTTAAGATGACAAACTGACTGTCTGAACCTGATCACCTGCTCCCAGATAAAGACAGCAAAGTGAGAGATCTTGTTTTTCTGAAATGTCAAGCACTTACAGTGCTGACTGAAGTTACACTGATCAGTATGTTCTCTCATCTGCTATCAGACTGCTTTCCCAGGGCCCCTCC
Source organism: Aleadryas rufinucha (assembly GCA_013397815.1). Taxonomy (NCBI): domain Eukaryota; kingdom Metazoa; phylum Chordata; class Aves; order Passeriformes; genus Aleadryas; species Aleadryas rufinucha. Next base: position 148,766 of record VZTH01012081.1, read on the forward strand.
ATCAGGCTTGGGAAAACAGCATGAGGGGGCAGTTGATGCACTGGTAACGAGAGGTTTGTTGAAGCTCCATTATTAAAATCATAATTAAAACCTTGCCAGTGTATTTTTCAACCCAGTTTTGCTTTCCCAGGCTCAGCTGGGAAAACTGAAGCTAAATTGTTTATGAGTTGGTTTCTTTGTCAATATCAGCATTTCCCAATCATTTTCATCCAAGCAACAGCTAAAATTTTAGAGAAAAAAAATCATAGACCCTCCCTCTGCCATGTTTTTTGTTTTTGTTTCTTAAAACAAGAACTAAGCTGCATTTTGAATATTCATTTACAGATTTATTTTTCCCAGCTTTGTTTCCATATTCACTTGATCACATGGTAACATACATGTATGTTTTTCTGAAGTGAAAAAGCAGGTTTTGTCATATCACATATCACCTTCTCATGTCTTTCTGACCCACAGACCACAAAATTAGAAGCAGGCTTCCAGGGCAAGAGACGTGCTTTTCTTAACATTATCCAACCCATGGACAACACTTTATGCTCACTGAGATACTTTCATGAATGCCTTCATGCTCACCTCCTTCTTTCCTTGTCTTTGAAGTTGTAAGATTACACAAAAGAACTGGCAGCAGTGCCCAAACCCAAAACTGTAGCAGCAATGACTGAACAAACCCTTGGACTCTGCCCAGAAAAATCTCAATTAAGAGAATTTTTTGTAATAATTTTAATACGTAGCATTGAAGGGATACTTTGAAGGCAAAATGAATGTATTTAAGGTGACAGCCATTTCCACAGCTAACAGCAGGTAAAGCTGCATATTACTGGGGAAAAAAAAAAAAAAGAACAAGAAAATATCCTGTCCCGTTTGCTTTTTCTTTTCAGAAGTTTTCTAAAATGGAGATTAAACCAAAACATCAAGATCTCCAACTACATATATTTTGAGAAAATTCTCAACACTCATATTTCCTCTGAAATGTGATTTCAGCTGAGATCTTCCTGTACTCCTTGAAATCTTGATGGAAATGAGTTCTGTTTCTCACAGTCTCTTTAGTAATTTTCACTAAGAAAGAAAAAGCAAAATGGAGGCCCCATTGTACCAGGAACCTTGCAGTCCCTTACATGTTTAAATATGACAAGAGAGACACACACAGAGGATCAGTTATCCCCATTTACAAACAGGAAATTGAAGCAGGAAGAATGAATGCTGAAGAAGTACTAGAGGTCTGTGTCAGCTCCAGGACATGAGCTAGGAGATCCTGGATCACAGACAAATGCCTTACTCATCCAAATATCTATCCTCAAATGTTTTGACTCTTCTTCACATTTGCATTTCTCTTATAACACAAAGGGAGGAGGCTCAAATGCATTTTTAAAACTCTAGATGACACTAAAACCATGAAGCTATTTTTATTCTTGTAAGATTTTACAAAGCACCTTTCTCCTTAAAAAAAGCCAAAAAAGGTAAACTAACAAACATAGCTTCAGGGTTTATTGTTCCTTGAGATGTTCCAATTAAATAACACTTTATTGGACAGTTAAAGTTCTTCACAATTTTTCTGTCAAAAACGTGGTATGTAGTTCACAGGTATCTCCAGAAAACAACAGCAACTGCCAGGGGGGAGATGGAAGTGTTGAAAACTTCACTTCTGACAAGTTAGATGGTCACCCTGCAATGTGTTTCAACACATCCAGTTGTGTTGCCATAACGTGTTAAACATCTGCTAAAAACATATGGAATCCTCCTGGGGGATGTAAGTCGATGCCATTCATCAAACTATTTCACTGCTCCCCTTCTCCCCAAATGACTCCCTCCAGAGAGCCAACTGAAGAAAAGGATTCCAATGTCTATATGGAGAAAGGGATCCCTAGCCAGAAAAGTGGTGATAGCTCCCCTTGGAACGGGAAGAAGGTTGTATCCGAGTAAATTCTGCTGAAGCACACGTAAGGTGGTTAAGGAGAAAAATAAAACAGCACCTCATCAGAACTCCCAGTCAGTCATCCCCCTCCCTAGGTGAAAGAAGGTAGCACGGGGTCCTGCAGCAAAACTAATCCCCATTCTGCAGAATTCAGTTTACATGGGCACTGCCAGGTTAGCTGGGAGACTGCTGAAATAATGACCTTGGGCATGGAAGGACCTAATGCTTTTCCCAGTATCACACAAAATAGAATGTTATTAAATCCAGAAAATTGAAGTGTCCACTGCCTAAACACTGGGATGAACATTCGTGGCTGTGTAAAATGGTTTCAGGAAGGCTGTAAAATGCAACAAGAGCATCAATGACTTGGAGTGGTGACACTCAGTTTTCATGGTGTGAAAGTTGCTGGACATCACACATGATCTCAGAATTTTTCATTATCAAATTCAGTGCCTTAAGTGGGATGCAGCTTTTCAGATCTGAACTGATCTCCAGTGACAAATGGAGATGACATATCCTAACAAGTTCGCAAAGCAATGATGGGATGGTGATGCTACTATAACCTCATTGGGATAGCTGTCGAAATCTACGCAGCTTTCTTTTGTTTCCTGAAGCCTTTGTTGTTTTTCTCAGATATGCTACTTTCTATAATAAAAGATAGTACTTCTCTGTAGACCTCTTTTCACTTGTCATTCACACCCCTTCCAAGCACGCACAGAGTGAGGGCAGAAACAAAGCTGCACAAGTTTTGCTTCTTTTTTCCTCGATCTCAAGAGTCCTTTTGTGCGTTTGTGCGTAAGGCAGCCCTGCTCTTCTGTCAACAAAAGGGAGCTGGTAAGTGAACAGAGCAGCCATGCGGGGCATGGGAGCTGTGAAATTCCTGAGGCCTGTATAGTGGGATTGAGGCTGACTTGATACTAGGGCAAGATCAGTTATTTTCAAAAATGTAGTCATAAAATTAATGGTCCTTGTGAACCCTTCACCAGGCACTAATTAATCAGCCTCCCGTTTTTACAAGTGAGACCAAATGAATGCCAGGAATATGCAGTGATTTCACCAAGCGGGTAGTAGGATTAGATTTATTAGAATTTAGGGCTCCTAACCTGTGATCAAAACATGATTGCACCTCTGTCAGTTACTTCAAATGTGCGTTTTCTTTATCTGAAGATGAAAATCCTTTAATTGGCTGAACATTCATTAGTCAGAACAATTGCTATATAAATAATGTTATTTTGAAGCTTAAAAATATGAATTTTTGTAGACCACCATGGAACACAGGTTGGAACTATGTGAGTCACTTATCTGACTGATTCCTGCTATGAATGTTTTAAACAACATTGTGAGTTATTAGCTGCTGTTTCCTATCAGGAAGAGATAAATTGTGGATTTATTAAATGTTGGAGCCAATTTCACCCCTGGTTTTACTGGACTGATTTCAATGAAACAATGCCAAGGACACATTCTCTTAGCTGAGTAGCCCTTAGCCACCTACTGCATTTAACTTATCGTACATACATCACAAAAGCTTACAAAACAAGAGGAAAGAACCATCTTCTTGATTCCTGTATTCTGAGCTACCCTCAGTGAAGGACCCAGAACACAGATTCTGTTTGGAAGATCCCCAAGACCAGCTCTGTAGACTTACAGTCCACAAGAAGGTTGAATCCACCAAGCCCCTGAAACCTGAGAGTTGTGGAAAGCCTGGCAAGGGCTCTAAAGCTTCCTGCTGTTCCCTCTTGTTGTAATCAGCCCCTTTGTGCAACCTTTCATGCCATGTTTTGGCGCTTTCTGTCCTCCTGGCTGTGATACCAAATTGCAGAAGTGACTGTGAAAATTAAAGACTTTAAGAAGAAATATTTAACCGGGTTTTCCTGAAATGTACAGCAGTATCAGGATTAGGGGATTTAGAAGGAAACAGGAGTTTGCCCAAACCACTTCTGCAGCAGTGCTTTTAAGATGGTTTCAGTTGCTCAAGAAGAGGTGAAGAGGAGAAGTAGTGGTGCAAGCCCTCAGGTTAGCTCCTTCTGTGCAGTCTACAACCCAGTCTGTACATTTCTCTCTTCCTCCTTCTCAGTACATCTCACTCTCCTGCTTTCATCTCCACCACTTCTCTAGGCTCATTTTCTCTCACTATCTCCAGCCCTGTTGTGTTCTCTGAAGCACTTTAATTCTTCATTTTCCCCTGTGTATCCCTGTGATAATCAATCCCTCCCTCCCTCCCTATCAGGTCTCTATGTTGTCTTCCAGGCAATCTCATTTTTGGTTCTACAGATAAAAAAACAAAGCAGAGTGTGAGTAGAGAAAGGGGGGGTCACAGAAAGTCAGAAGAGATTTTTCTCTTCAAACTGACAAATGGGGGCAAATCCCTCTGTTGCAAGCAAAAGCAATGCCATGTTAGAAAGGATGACAATGGAAACTCTGCCTTTCTTGGAAACAGCCACTGAAATGAAGCAATAGTTTTGGGAAGCCCAGGGTATTGGTAGAACAGCTGGTCTCCTTCCAACTGGGATTTGCTGTGTTCCAGGGCTATAATCAAGCAAATAGAGAATTTGCCAACCAAAGCTTTATTCAATGTGCCAGGGAGCAGCCATCCCTTCACCTGAGCTAGAAATGTCTTCACTAATGTGCAGCGTGTGCACGAGTCACTAAAGAGCCTTCACCCTTCATCAGTCAGACAAGTGCAGTTGTGTGGGCAGCAGGATGAGCAGAGGCAAGGGGATGGCAAGCTATTAAGAATGAAGCCTAATGGCCCCTTGAGAGCCCTGGGAGGGGGGAAATAAAATAAAATTAAAAAAACCCTTCACCTGAATTTTAATCATACCCAAGGGAAGACATGAGATTTGATACAAAACATTACACAGCTGCTTTGCTACACGAGATTAACTTCATGTAACAGGATGAATAAAAATATTCCCACTCCAACTTTCTGAAACATTCTGCCCTGAGGCAGTGAGAGAAATGGCACAGAATGCAGAATGAGGCAGGGGGATGAGCTAGAGATGCTTTTAAGCTCTGTGCAAGTCACCCATTCAAAGCTGGGCTCTGACACAAATCTCCTTCAGCATCTCAAATTAATAATTCATCCTTAGCTGGGCAATCATTACAAGATCTCTTTCTGTAGACAGACAGTCAGAAAGAACAAATGTAAGAGTTGATGCTGGCTGGCAATACTGTGAACCTCTGAGAGCAACAGGCTATGACAGCACTGCTTAAGTTCTCCTAGTGCTGTGCTGAGCGCCGGGGCATCTGCTAAAGACTGTAAATGTGCACGGATGAGGACTGACCCACTTCTGCAGCTGAAAGTTGGAAAGCCTCCCAGATGCACACATGATGTTTTGGCAACACAGAGAGAGAGAAGTTCAAGGAAACTAGGAAAAGAGTTCAGAAGAGGAGTGTGAACAAAAATACACAAACAGCAAAACATCTAGTTCTAAACTCTTTGTTATCAGTCATCCAAGATCAGTTGCTGTCAAGGTCAGTAGAGATTTTCATGGTAGAAATGACGCAATTTCCCTCAGCCACCAAGAGAAGTTGTAGGTTCACATCACAGCCTGTCAAAGTCAGCAGGGACTTGGTCATTAATTGATTTACAAGAACATCAGCTGGAGATATAACCTTTTTACTTTCCAAGCTGTAGAGTAAATGCACGTCCCTTGACAAGTAACTTTTCCTGGTAACCCCATCAACGATTTATGAAGCAAGAGTGGTATTTGCTTAGCGCTCACCATGACAGGCAGTGTGCACTTCACAAAATACACCTCCTTCCATAATCGACAATTTAGAAAATCAACTGTTTACTGTACTTGCTAAAAATGATCAGAAGCATCCAACTGATCATTGTGCACATTTTGTAATTGTCTTTTGGGGATAGCAGCCCCATTAGATCCTGGAAATCAAGGAGCTTCTAGCACTGACTAGGCCTTAGAAAATAAATCCAGATCTCAACAACTGCTATGAGTCAGATGTGATTTTCTTCTTTTGTGCCAGATGAGAATTCACAACTTCAGTGTGATGCCAGTCACGGAAATACAAAAACAGAGAGTTGCCTAGGACAGCAGTGTGCCCAGAGACACCATGGTGCCTGCTTAGTCTCTGTGGGAGCTCTGCAAACGCAGGCGGGCTGCGGCTGCTCAGACAGAAGTCGGAGTTATTCAGAACAGATGCAGCAGTCACCTACCTGATCCCTCTCAGGTGTCTGGCAGTAGTGGTTGCAGCAATCCCAATTCCCCTGTGCTTGCCTCTTCAGCCTGTGATTACGGTTGCACCCCTTCCCGCTGCTCTTCTCTTGCCTGTGGAAACAGCAGACTCGCACCAGTCCCTCATCTTGGGGGCTGAAAAATTCAACTTTCTGTATGCTATGGAGAAGCCTGGGGTCACCCCCAGGCACTGGTGATGCTCTGCAGCTGGAGGTGTTCTGAGTGAGATGTAAATCAAGATACTTGGTCATAAAGCAGCAAGTGACAAGTCTTGGAGGAAAAAAAAGGTGTTATCTTTAGAACCAGGCCAAATGCCAGCTCCAGCTAAGATAACAGACATTCTACTGACTTCCTGCAGTTTTCCTTCAGTGAAATATTATCCTCTTTACTTCCTGCCAGAGTGTCATTTAACACTGCTTTGCCAGTCTACTGTGATTTGCTCAAAAGAAGTTGCATTTCAGTGAAGACTAAAGTAACTCTACTACATTAGAGATGTGCCCAAACTGTGTGATTTGGAGTGAGATTTATATACATATTCAAGAAGCTACATGGATTCAGTAGTTTAGTTTAATTTTGGTCAGTGAATTTAGCAATAATCCTTTGTTACAGGAAAAAAGGCAACAAACCAGTTACACAAATGGATGACATGAGCATTCTTGTTTGTATCTGGAGAGTACATGTTACTAAAATAATTTTCTCAGAACAATAGCAAGACCTTCTTCCTGTAGCACCCTGATCTCATATTCCAGCAACCACTAATCCTATCACCTGGAAACAACTGCTGCTTCTATAGACAGCACTGAAGGGCCCTCCGAACAGGAGGTACCAGCCCGATTCCACTGCCTTGTTGGGACTTGATGATCTTAAAAGTGTTTTCCATCTTAAACAAGTCTATGATTCTGTGATAGATACTGGAAAATGATATACAGCAACAGTTGCTGCACATATTGAAGTGTTCAACACCAGGTGGGATGGGGCTTTGAGCAACCTGGTCTAGAGGGTGGCATCCCTTCCCATGGCAGCAGGGTTGGAACAAGACGATCTTTAATGTCCCTTCCAACCCAAACCATTCTGATTCTATAACACTGCAGTTCTGCCTCAACAATGTCTTGCAGACACCATTAGGTGATACAAATGCTTTGTCATAACATATTGCTTGAACTCAAGATAAAACTACAGCAAAGCAATTTATTGCTACCTGTATATTTGCACTGCAATACGTCAGTGTACCTGAGGAAGATGTAACAGTTCGCAAAGTAGGCAGGAGGAAATGTTGTTTTTCTGTTCACAATGGGTTTCCTCATCAATCAGGCATGTTCATTAAAGCTCGCTTCCTTTAGCAGGATGACTATAAAGGGCAGTTGTGGAGGAGGAAAAGGAGTACAGACTTATGACATGCCATTTTCCAGGATTTGTCCTGGAGATTAATTTTATCCAACACTTTAATGAGGCTGAGTCCTCACAAATGGGTGACCAACACCTTCACATTCTAGTGTGATAGTACAATAACGAGACATCCTCTCAACACGTGTAAGGCCATGCCTTTCACAGGAGCATTAGGTGCGGAGCACAAATCACAGGCCAAGTAGGAAAGGCATAGCTATTCACTGCAATTCAGGCAGTGTCAGAGCCTCAGGATCCATAAGGTCAGAACTGCTATAGCTAATAGGCAATTTCTCCATCAAGTGTCACGCTGTTCACATGTTCCTGCTTTGCCCTTTCCTCCTGGGGTGTTGATAGTGCTGTTGATGAAGGTGGGACTACAGCCAGCTGTTCTCTGACACGAGGTGTGCCAGGCAGTGGGATACCGCCCTCAGCTCCAGAAGCTGTCAAAACCATCATGGATTTATATTCTGTGGAAGTAATTAGGGACTCCCCGTTGCTTCTCCACTCGCCTCCCATTTGTAGGGCAATCACATGAGACAAGAGCCGTGCTCATTGAATATTGCCAGCCTCCCCTGAAGCCAGTGGGGACTATTAAGAGAGGTTACTGGGGCAGATGGAATATTCCCCACTAGAATGCACATGCAGAGCTATAGATTTTGCCTTTGAACATAGCTTGTGGCAATTTCCAGCAGATAAATGAAAGATGCTATTCTCATTTGTTTGGGTTTTTTTAATAATGATTTACATCACTTGTTGCTTTTAGTCATAGTAACCCCATCTCCAGTCTGTGGTAGAGACACTAATTTTTTTCTTCCTCATTTGCCTGATTTTTTTCCATTCACCTCCTCACTCTCTTCACAACTAGTGCAGGGATACAGATCCTTTGTGCTAAGGGAGTCTGGAAGGGGAACTGCTGCTGCTCACCAGACTCCTTTTGTTAAGGTTTGCAAGGGGAAGGGACTGGCCCTGAAATGCTTAAGGAGTTTTCTTCAGTCAGCTTTGGTCCTTTCCTCATGACCAAAACTGGACTAGCAGTTCAGAGGCACAACCTGAGCTCATTTTATCCTCCTGCATCAGGCAGAGACCTTTATAATGCAGTGAATTTCTGAGGCCTTGAGATTCCCACTGTTACGTGAGGCTCACTGGGGGATAAGACCCATGAGTTTTGCCAGGATGAAAAGCCAAGCTCTTGCATTTTCCTGTCTAATAGCAGATCCCTCCAGCAGAGTCCCTGCCCTCCCCCTTGGGTGAACTGCCTTTGACCCAGCGAATTCAATTAGCATGGTTCTTCCTTTATCAAACAAACCCCACATGGCCCAGACCAAACATGGTGCATTTGAAAACAAATGGATTGAAACAGCCCTAATCTAGTCATACACTGTCCTCTGCGTAGGTTCCCTCCAAGTCAGCCTACCCACAAACACAATCAGGGCATCATCAGGATCCCATCTGGTCTGCAAGGGGAGTGGGGACCCTGGCATCCTGCAGAAGAGAGAGTATCACTGATTTGGGCCTGTATCAAATGGACCATTACAGTGCCTCCACAGTGCTTTTTCATCCCGTTTTCTCACTGTCTCCACTGCTGAGCCCTTAAGGAAAGGGGAAGAATGCCTCAGCTGAAATCCTAGGAAGAAAGCTGGCATGACCTTGACTCATTCAATTTTTACCATGCACAATGGTGATACAGTGTACTGTCATACACAGTCTGGATAAACCCCACTATCTAAAGCACTTCTGTAGAGTGCAGAGAAGCACGACACCTTGACTGGAAGGCTCTGAATCATTTCAGCCACTCCATATGTGAAGATTTTCCCTTTATACCACAGGGAAGTTGCCAGTTATCCCATTTCTGGGGCCCACTGATCAGCTACATCTGTCCTAGGATGCATGCCAGCAAAAAGAAACCCCACATCAAAGCGGGATTCCCCACCCGCCTTGTCCAGAGGAAGAACCCAGCTATGATGAGGAAAAGGGAGCTGTCTTTGCTGGCAGATTGGCACAGACACAGATGCTGTCCCTATTACTGCCATCATAAACAGCGCAGATTTGTTTGGGAGCCCTCCTCTAACACAGTCCACCAAGCACTGAGCTGAGGTTGTCAGAAGTTCCTGGGCACCCCTGACACCTATTCAGGCATGTTTCCCATGCCCCACCTTCTCTTAGGCAGAAGAGACCAGGCATGACCCCTGCTAGCTCACAGGACATGGACACAGAGGGAAGCTGGGGCCTGTCCCTGCGCAGCAGTCCCCAGCAGAGGTGCCCTTTTGCTTTGGGACACAGATGAAGAACAGCGTAAGTCAGGCAGCACATCTTAGGCAGACATCCTTAGGTTGTTCCCAGGGAAAGCCTGGTGGAAGAGGATCAGGGACAGTGCAAGTGTGAGAGGGCTCAAACAACACTGCCATCAGATCTGGGGGACTGGTGACTTGCCTGAAGACAGCTCTTGTGTAGTACACTGAGGACATGTTCCAGAGATACACTCTAGGACAGTGACACATAGGAATTTCAAATCAGGGCTGTTCAACTGGGTAGCCTTTGGGGCTGCAGACACTAAGAAAAATAATCAGTCTTCCTTAGCACAGCCCATCCCAAAAGACTTCCTCCATGTGGTCATTCAGACAGCAGGACGCTTGAGCCATCTCCTGTGGCAATGCCCACTGAGGGCACGCTCCACTGGGCAGTCCTTCTCATTCAGCCTTATTCCTCTTGGAGGCAATCTAACAGCAGGAAGGAGGCAAGCCAGGGGCAAGTATTAATTCCAGGAAGAGTCAAAGGCAGTGAACATATTCCCTTTATACAGCCTTTATACATCTGTTTTCAGCATATAACACATGCCTTAGGTGAGTTTAACAAAACTGTGAAAAGAGATATCCTGTGAAGCCAGACCAGAAATCTTAGCAGAATGTATTTGAAGAAACTGCTGAAAAACATAAATTAGAAGTTACCACATTTTCTATTCCTGGCTGCCTGAAAGGCATGACATACATATCCCTGTGTGGTAGATGTGAATTATCCCACTGGAACCAGTAGCCAGCACTCCAAATTTCTGAGATGAGCCATTCTTTTGAACCACTTCCTTTGCCCCAAAAGCCCTTGACAGGTTTTCCATATCCTCTAAAATACATGTTCGCTTTTTTTCTTTTTTTTTTTTTTCTGTCAGACTTCCCAAAGATGAAAAAGGGCAAAAACCAAAGAGGAATTTCTGTTGCTCTACCCAATCCCATCATAAGTATGGAACAACTGGAAATTGTTGCAAAGCTAGACGCCTCCCCAGGCACAGGGTGCTCCCTAAGAGCAATCATGGGTGGAATTGCCCTCACTGCTGCTTCTTTTTCCCTGCAAACACAACATTCCCTACAGAGCACTCACACAGTGGTGCAGCTGCCTCACTGAGAACAAACTAAAATATAACTGAGGAGATTTCTGGAAAAGCCTTTAAGAAAGCTGGAGAAAGCAGTACTATCAGTAATACAAGTGCACCAGCACAACAGAATTCACTGGGAAAATATATTGATCTGTCTCTTCTGATTTTCAGATTTGAAAAACTCACAAGAATGCTTGAAGTTTCTCATTTGCATTTTGTTACCCAGAATGCAGTTGCAACTCATCTATTTCCCACAGGCACCAACATCAAAGCTGTGGAAACAAGCTATCTTTGCATGAAAGTTTTCTTTTTAATTAAACATTATAAACTAAGGACAGAAATTCCTTCTTCTTTCACAGCTGGAGAAAGCATAAAGGAGAAGTGAGGGCAGAGGAACAGAATCCATCAGTCACTGTACGGAGAGCGATTGTGTGGCCATGGATGCTCACAATTGCCTTCTAACTGCTTGTAACATATGGTGAGGTATGGAGAGCACACCTATAGCCCAGAGGTCACTGTGCCACCTGCAGACCTCAGACAACATGCAGCCTTGCACAAATACACATGGAAGTAATTAGGCAGGCAAGGGAGCTGGGATTTGAAGCGGAACCCCCTCAAGTCTGCTGCATTAATCCTTCCAGCTGAGTTGGAGAAGAAGTTGGAATTCCCAGGGGTCTGATTGCTGCAGCTTGTAGCTCACGGTGGAAAAAAAGTAATTTACTGTTTCCTTGCCACAGACATGCCATTACATTTTTGGGGTCTGGATAGAAAGAAGAGCTTAATGGAGTTCACTTCCCTCACTACCTGCACAGTCACAGCTTGACAGGCTGCTTTCTCAGTGTTGTTCTTCTACGAGCTTTCAATTTAGAAATTACATTTGGCTTTTATGAATTTCCAGTTGAAGATGACAAGGTTTCTGGGACCAGTGTGGTAGATCCCAGTGAGTGGATATGGGGATGCAGAGTGACAGGGAGTTTGGACTACTCTCATCTTTACAATGTTGCATCCCATTGAAGTCTTAAGTTGTGGACTGTGCCACACTTCCCTGCATTACACTGATGAAAACAATGTCCTCTTACCCCAAAGATCTTATCTTATAGCTGAAGCACCAGCCAAGAGATAAGCATGATACAGCATGACAAGGAAATCTTGTCGTCTTACTGGGATGTGATAACTTTGGAGGGGTGGATTGAAAACAGGCTAAAAGGAAGTGGGATTGAAGAAGGGTAAGAGAATAATTGTACCCACCAGGGATCCAAGGTTCAGATGTCAGTAAATCTTCAGTCTTCTGCCTCAGTAGATCCAAACACCTGTGTTCACCCTACACATTTGCTACCAGGCAATTTGGGAAAAGTCTGCCCGTCATCATTCCCTTCATGATACTGGCATATTCCTCTTGTCTCCACCCTGCCTCACTTCCCTGGATTCATCATCTCTTGCACACAGCTTTTTGTGCTTTTTCTCTCAAAGGTTCATTGCTCAGGCCACTTCTCACACAACATTATGACTCCAAATAAGGAAAATATCACCTAGCAACAAGTGAGGATGGCTCTGGTATGGTTAGTGGATGGAGAAAAAAAAAACCCACAAAAACCTCATGACCAAGAATTCACTTCAGTCCCAGGACCAGCTTCTCAGTTCTGGAGTTGTCCTTTTCCATGCAGTACTATGAGACAGGACTGAGAGGCAGGAGGGAATTTTTTATCAGCAAACAGGGGAAGGCCAGGGCAAATACATCTGACCTTTCCTGGAGCCTGTATAGCCATTACTTCTGGTGGCTGGAGATCTAAAATACCCAGTATACTTGTGTTGGGTGTAGGTAGCAAGGCTTTGGCAGTGGGACAGAGGGAGGCTGCCGCTGTGTGCCCCTGTGGGAAGAGGTCACGCTGGACACAGCCAGCTGGAGAGAGCAGCACCACAGACCCACACCAGGACACAGCTGAGCCCAGCAGCTAAGATGGTGGCACCTCTGTGGAAATGTATTTAAGAAAGGGCAGAAAATGCCACAGAGAGAGAAAGGAAGGAGCAAAAAGAGTGAGAAACAGCAGAGGGAACACCAAGGTCAGAGGAAGAGGATAAGGAGGAGGTGCTCCATAGCACTGGAGCATATATTCCCTGCAGTTTGTGTGAGAGCCCACACAAGAGCCACACAGGACCAGGTTTTCCTGACAGGAACTGCAGCCCATGGAGAACCCAAACCAGGGCAAAGAAGAAGTATCAGACAAGAATGAGCAACAGGGAGAAACCACTACATACTGATCATAACCCAAATCCCCTCTGTGCTGCCTGGGGAGAGTAAAGGAGTCTGGAATGAAGGAGTGAAGTTGAGCCTGAGCAAGAGCAGATGAAGGTGTTATTTTAATGCTTGGCATTGTTTTCCACTACCCCAATTAGTAATTACATTTAAATTTTAATTGTCAATAAATTAATTTCGCAAAGTTATAGAACCATAGAATCATAGGACCGTTTGGGTGGGACTGGACCTTAAAGAGAGTAATCTACTTCCAACTTCCACTCCGTTGGGCAGGGACACTGGAGGGTGCAGTCTCTGCTGGCAAGTGGTACATCATGCTCACGTCACTTCATCAAGTTGTTCACATACACTTAGTGAGTGATAAACAAGCCACTGCATTCATCTTTGTGCCTCTTTACTAAGTGAACATACATCATAAGTTCAGCCATCTAAGATGTTTCTATTTCATCATTCCCCTAGAGGTTTTCTATCTAATTTTAAACTAACTGTTTACATTTTCTGGATTGTGTCAAATAAACAGACACCACTATATGGAAGCTAAGGACACNTTTCGCAAAGTTATAGAACCATAGAATCATAGGACCGTTTGGGTGGGACTGGACCTTAAAGAGAGTAATCTACTTCCAACTTCCACTCCGTTGGGCAGGGACACTGGAGGGTGCAGTCTCTGCTGGCAAGTGGTACATCATGCTCACGTCACTTCATCAAGTTGTTCACATACACTTAGTGAGTGATAAACAAGCCACTGCATTCATCTTTGTGCCTCTTTACTAAGTGAACATACATCATAAGTTCAGCCATCTAAGATGTTTCTATTTCATCATTCCCCTAGAGGTTTTCTATCTAATTTTAAACTAACTGTTTACATTTTCTGGATTGTGTCAAATAAACAGACACCACTATATGGAAGCTAAGGACACAGGAAGAGGCAGAGATGGGGAGCACTGCTAAGCACTCTCTCTTCTCATCTCTTCCTGGCACATAAATATTGGGCATGCAATTCCTAGTACAATTGTCTCTGTTCTTGTGGAATCATATGGGTAAATTCTTGAGCATCACACAGAGCTATCCCTGCTTTTTGAAAAAGCCAGTCGAATGCATGGGGAGCAGTTCTGAGTGAATAGCAGGAATGCTTCTACGCTACCTTTCTGCTGCTGCTTGGCCAAGGATTTCCAGGCACTTTGCATGATGCAGCCACTCTTCTATGGGGTCAAGATAATTTCCTTTTTGTGGTGCTAATCAGGGAGGAAAAGGCTTGGTGCCTGCTGTTCCTGCTGGATCTTCCAACTCTGCATTTTCTACCCCACCCCTCAGTGGAGGTAAAAAACCAAACCATTTGACAAAATGTTCTGCCTCCCGGTGAGAGAAAAGAAAGCAAAATATGCTGGGACAGCATCAAAGTCAGAACTATGGGAGCTGCTAGGAGAAAATCAAGGTACAAGGCTATATGCTACACAGCAAATCCCATTACTGAATATGAACTGAGAAACTGATCCTAAGTTTTAATCCTGGACTACCATCTTCAGTTGCTTTTTGCTGTCTTTTTCAACATTTGATAATGAAGAGAAAACCCTAAAACTGCTCTGGAAAGGTTTTATTCTGCATATAGTTGGCAGAGTCACATGTTGCACAAAGTAAAAAAAAAATAATTGTGTGGGGACAATGGACCTAAACCTTTCTCTTGCTGATTCAAGCATGAGAACACAGCACACTCAGTTCCATAACCCAGACTAAGCCTTTTGCTGAATGTCCCCAGACTGCCATTTCAGGGAATGTTTGCAGAAAGTTAATGCCATGTCAGCATCCCCATGTGGGAAATCGCAAATATTAGGCACTGGAAATGCAGAAATGAGTGCGTCCAGAGGCTGCCTTAACAGACTTCCATTTTCACTGAACGCAGTGCTTTCCAAAACCGAACGTAACTCACCACTGGAAAGCTAGATAGCTGCAATTCAGTGCTGCCTAATTGCCTGTGTGAACTGAATGGATGTAGCTTAGTTCTGTCTTAACATAAAGGTCTGACATGTGGGGAACCAGTTTTCCCCAGAAAGGGATTTTCCATTCTACCCGGACAGATGCCATCTCCCTGGTGAAAAGCAAAATTGTCTAGCTAAGGGTCAACTACATGGTTCCTGTGAGAGAATGGTGTTTTTCCTGCATTATCACTCCAATTCTACAAATATTAGATAATCATGGAATAGCAGAGTGGATGCACAGCTCTCAAAGAAAGTCACCTCATATCTGAGTCTCTGACTGCCGTGGTTAAGACAGATACATCTGACCATGTAGTTTAGGGATTTAAAGCACCTTACCAGGGTGATTTAAAGCCAAATCCTCCCTCATTCTTGGTAGAACGTTTTTCACAGGCAGTTCAGTTTTTGTGAAGCCATCACTAAATAAAACAGGGAGGTGCCTGTTATCTCCGCACACTTTCTCTACTTCACTCAAGGGGGAGAAATGCAGTTCTGAATCACTTCCCATCAGTGCGAAGAAAGAGCTATAAGTGGTTAATCACACCCAGCCAGGCTGGTGCCTCAGTGACAGCAGACAGCAGAATGGCTGAGATGGGGTCTGAACAAGCCACTCCACCTGCTCTTCAGTCACTTCTTAGCCCTTGTGTGTTACAATCATTATCAAAGTAGCTGGAGTCATTACTGCAATACTGATTTGTACTCCAGGGTCTGGGCATATGTCTGTCTCTTGCCCACTCCGGGGTGCTGAGGAACAAGATAAGCTGGCTGGTCTTTATCAAGATGCCTGGTCCCACTTCTTGGTAAAAAGTGAAGATTTTCACTGTTAAAAAGCCCATCTTACAACGAATGTTATTTCAGCCTGGGCACAAAGAAAGCACATAGGATGCCTTCTAGGGGAAGTCTCCGTTAGAGCGAAATAGATATGGGGATGTTGTCCAGTGATCCATCACCAAGGATTACGTACAGCACAGCAAGAAAAACTTGGAATGCACATTTTGACCCCATGACCAAAATTTCCTATGAACTCAATTCCTGTTTGGGTTGAGCAAAACCTGAAATGCCTAGTTGGGATTTAAGGTGTACTTTTTAACTGCTCATGTTTTAGCTAAGGCCATTTTTCCTGTCTCTGACAAACTGGTGTCTTAGCCCTTCCTTCCATGCCAGGGAAAGGAAGGTGTGGCATTAGCACAGTTTGCAAGCCTCTGATTTAGGGCTTGGAGAAAGAACTGCAAGTAAATTAGTCACCACAGCTGAATGAGTGTCTATCAGCTGAACTGAAGTAAGTGTGCACACTCTGCTCACAGTGAATGCCTTTATTAAATACACATATATAATAGCTAACCTGCTGAGTCTTTTTATTGTTGATAGAAATAAGGACCTGCCTTTAAACTCCTTTCTTCTGGTGACTACAGTTATCTGTGCCGTATTTTCCCCACTTCTAAATAAATCTCTTTCGAAAGCAAACATTCACAAAGAGGAATTCAGCCAAGCAAAGCAGCAGCCTGAGGCTCTGGAAACATGTAACCATTGAACACACCACAACAGTGGCTGTTACCATCTGCTGTACCAGAGAGCTGAGGTGTACAGCTACATCCTCTCCCACACTGTAGGTGTCCCTGGGCTGGCTTCCACACCTGCAGGGCTCTGAGCAGCACTGTGCCTTATATCACTGCACATGTGACCGGGCTGCTGTGTTCCCCAGAAGTCCTAGATATTGGATGTCTGCCACCAGAAGGGTACAAGGAGGCATGGTGTGATGGGGGGGTGTCAGAGATGAGACCCCAGACAATTTAGGCCAAGCACTCATCTGGGTTTTGCAACTTTTTGAAAATGTTAACCAAGAATGAGTTTGTAACTCTCAGTACAGCAAAGCAGTATTAGTAGGAATAAAAGGTACAAAGTTGAGAAGAGAGTAGGTAGCAGGAGGTAACACTGGATTCAGACTTTCTCAGCCTTTCTCACACATGCCTAGATTCTACACTCTCAAGGAGCTTAAACCTTAAGTAGGATAATTATTTGAAAATATTACAGCAAAAGATGAATCACTCAACTTTATTAAACTTTAATGACTCTTTTGATTGCTCTGGCTGAGATGACAGGACTAATTCCATTGTATTTACAAGACTGCTTTAAAATAATATCAATAATTTCAACATTAGACTGCTGATTTTCTCCTTGTTCAACACTTGGCCAGCAATCCAGAGTCTTTGTGTTTGCAGCCTGGCTTATGGAAAATGAGATGGCATAATGCCACAGTCCAGGGAAGCATCATCACCCAGATGAGAATGATTTATTCAAGAAATGAAAGTCAGCACTGCTAGTTATTAGGCCAGCAGCTGGAGACAGAGCCCTTTACAGCCCTCTCCCATGTAAAACAGTTTGGAAACACTGTGGAGTTTGGTGCATGGGCATTTTCTTTGCACAAAGGAGAAAATCACACTCATTGTAATTTTGCCAGATGGCTTTACACATTCTGCTACTGGACCAGTAGTGGCAATTTCATCCCATTGAAGGGATTTTCAGACAGGATAAGAGGAGGTGTTTATCACAGAGTCTCTCTACAGTTATGCTTGCCCCAGCTCTCTGTTGTGAGGAACTGAGATTGCCCGTGTTGTATGTCACACTCTTTGCTCCAGCAACAGTGGAAGCTCTTGTCATGGAGTATTACATTAAACAAGATCAAACCTCATGGGCTACTTTGAGTGGTTACTGACTCTTTTTTGTTCCATTTCAAACCTTGAGTTACTGAGGTCAAATACAGTGACCCTAGCCTTCATTTGGCATCAAAGGGAGGGATACAGCCTTTACACACTGTGGGAACTGCAGCTTCAAAGGACGTAGCATCAATACATACAGGAAAGTGCCTCCAGCACTTACTCATTACTAGCAGGGGGAAGGCAGAATTTTCCTAGAGGTTCCCTGTGGGCCCAGGCACAGAGCACACCCCCTCAGCAGAACAGTTGCTCCGGCTGAGGACAGCAGAGGCTGTGCAGGAAGGGCTCTTTTGTAAGCCTTTCAGATAGTCAATTCCTTTAGGATGTGGGGGATTCCTAGGAGGCACATGGGAGGACACACATGAGACTTCTGATATCCCAGATCTTTACAGGTGCACTCAAAAATAATCTGAAGTATTGCAATGGAAGAATTCCTGAGACATCTGCCACCTACTCACCATACTGAGTCAAGGGCAGCACTCAGACATATTTGTCTTCCTTTGAAAATCTTTTGCACTGGCTGCAGCTGAAAGCATGTGGGGGAAAAAATATTGCTTTACCAGATGATTCTAACTTTGTCAGTCTGGCTTCAGACTGCATGGACTTCACCTTTCACACTGTACCAAACCACAGGTACAAGCCTGGCCACCAGACAACAGAGGCACCTTATATAGCATGTTTGTCCTTATAAACATGCTCCTGCCTCCATTCTCAAACAGCTGGATCAGCCTTTGGATTTCTGAATTTTTCAAAACTGAAGAGAAGCTGCTGCCAGCAGACCTCAAAGTGGCACAAATTTACATAGTTGCTGGGGCTGTGAGCATATTGTAGGGTTTTTCCTCTGGTACTCTGGGGAAAAGGTAGTCTTTTAAAGGGTTTTCTTGATATGCTCTCCTTCCATTCTTTCTACTACCATGGTTCTTTGTTTTGTGCCACTTCTGTTCTCTGTTAAATTATACAGTACATTATTTTAAAAGTTGCTGAGATGGCCTAGCTTTAAGCATAGATATGTTAATGCAGAGAGAAACTCCTGTGACTGTGGGACCGCTCCTGGAAGCTGCACGTCTGAATTATTGCAGTTGCACATTTAATTTAATACAGAAAGTATCTCAATAAAATATAAAGCAAAGATTAAAAAAATAAAAAATCCAAACCCTGCAGAAAAGCTCTTCCATCCTAACAGCACCAAAGCAAATATCTTTTCCATCTCATTCAAGTGTGTTCAAAGTTCTTCAGCAGCAGCTTGAAGATCGCAGTCCTCTTACCAAGCTCAGATGCTCATTTCAAGAACAGTTGTGCATGTCTGCATCCCCTCAGTCACTCCCTGGGAAGGGTTAAAACTCCTTTTGCTCAGGTGTGGAAGGATTGGTCTGATAGCAGCAGACATAAAGGATACTCATAGACTCCTCAGGATCCGTGATCTGGAGACACCCTGTTACTTGCTTAGAACATCGCTGTGTTGTATCACTGAAAAATTTATTGCATCCAGAGTAATCATCAGTAGAATATATCAGAATAGTAGACTATATCACTGTTCTGAGAAGGAGAAAGAGCAGAAAAAGGGAAATAAAGGGATAGCAGGATAGTTTATCACAGATGTCTTGTTTTGAGAGGGCTAAAGAGGTCCCAAATGAATTACTTTACAATATATCCCACTAAACAGTATGCATCACTATCTAAAAGCAGCTCTTCCCAGCTCTACTGTACTGCCAAAAATTACTGGTGAATGTTCTTTTTTAACTCTCCAAGTCTTTGTCCATGGCTGCTTCAAACAATGGCTGTTCACAAGGATGTGAAACAAACAACCACAATTCCTTTCTGAATGCTTGCTATGGTGGGAACAAATAGGGAGAGCTTAAAGGAAACACTGATTGCAAATAGCACAGGTGAGGGAAGGACTGGCACGGAAAGGCTTTTGCAATTTCATGCCAACATTCTTTGCTCTGCAGCGGAAAGGAGGGAATCTTCTCTGCTGGGACTGTGGCTAGAAAGGAAGGCTCTTTTAGGTCTAAGTATAAGGCAATGTGAGGATTTTCATGCCTATTTAGAGGACATCAAAGGCTGTGGGGGAAAGGGGAATAAAGGCAGTCTCTTCCAAAGAAGTGTTCTCTAAAAATTCTCTGTTTGGAGTAAAGTAAAAAATTGAGATGGGTAAATCCTAAGCAACAAGAGAAGAAACTTGCAGCCTGCAGGAATTCCTCTAACAATGCCTTGGGATCACATAAACAAGGTTATTAATAGAAGCCTGCCTCTCCAGCAGCCCTCAAAGGCTGCTTCCTCCCATTCTTCTATCTGCACCAATTCAAGGCAGGGAAGCCCTGGCTTGAGAAAACCTCACTTGCTCTCTTCTTGTTTTTATCTTTCCCTCCACTGTATTTCCTGTCAAGACTGCAGGTCAGAAAAGCCGGAAATCTCTTTGTACCCCTGTGACTGCCCCGTTGTGACCAAGGAATGTGCCTCAGATGGAACCCAACTGCCCCTGCACTCTGGTGCAAGACTGTGTGGGGAAGAGAGTGCTGGGGAAGTGCAGAGTGAAGAGAAGTGTGGCTGTGGCTGGGCACTCACGGCTGTTCGCCACCAGTAGTTCAACTAACACCAGTGAGGGTGGGAGCCGGGGCACAGACTGCTTTTCCAATCACTTCAGAAAAGCCAGCATTCCTGCTTCATAGCCACAGGACACATGGAGGACTTGACCTTGCCTTTCCTGAGCTTTTCAGTCAATGTCCCAGCAGACACCGCCAAAACATTGTTTTTTCTAGCCTGGCTTCACAAATCCCAGGCATCCCTTGAGTGATTTTGCTAGCAAAAAGCAGAATTTTATGCACCCCTGGGGTTTTCTGAGGAACTGACAACCTCTGACAAAATGAAGTATTTTATACTTTCCAACCATTTTTTCTGTTCTGTTGTTACAGAGACTGCAGCCATACTTTCTCCAAAAGTTAATTTTCTCAGCTTCTAGAGTTACAAGAGGGCTGGGGAATAAAGTGAAAAAACAATTACACAAACTCTAGGATTAACACACAACACCAGCAAACGTACCTACCACAGAGAACATAGAGGCGGTCAGACTCACTTTTGCACACACAGCAAAAAAGAAACCATTATTAATACTGTAAAACCTCAAAAAGTAAGGCCAAATTTCTCTGCATCTACAGACAAAATATTTGATAAGTCTTGCTCTTCCTGCTGATCTAGTCAGAAGGTGTTAACAAACTGAAATTCTCAGCCCATTTGACTTGATGGCTTCTCCAAATTCAAACCAAGCAAGGTGCCAAAACAAATGCTTCTCCCAGGATTAGACTTCAGATAAAACACAGAGAAGTAGGCATGTGCTCCCTGCCACTCTCTCTTTCCATACACGATCTAGGCTATTTGGGGTCTCAAGCTCTGGTGTGAGGCACAGGTTGTTTTAAACTTACAGGAAAACTCCTAGCACAAAAAAAGCCTCTTCCAGTACACATGCAGAAGCAAGAGCTGCTGTTGTCTTTGCCACTAGTACCTCAGCAAAATACATTTGAGGATTCTGTCCTAAAATCTGTATCACTTTTCATAATGAAACAGATTTTGTATAGATTTTACATGGTCCTCAAGGACACAATCTTCCTTTCTTTCACCTCAGTAAGTCCTTCTGAGTTGAAACAACCAGTGTGAGTCTTTAGCTTTGTTTTGGAGGCCCTGACATATTTCCAGTGAAGGCAAGGGAATAGAGAGAACCCCTTTCCCAGTCTAAAGTTTTGGCTCCTTTGTTATTTTTGAAAATCCACCTGCATTATTCAATGACAACATAGTGCACAAGACTGTCTGTTGAGCAGGGCGTCTGCTGTGGCTGTGTGAGAAATAATATGGCCCTGCTATCTGCAGAATAGAAGAACTGCTGTAACTTCTGTTGCTAAAGAATATTCAGCTGGAGGAGCTGGCGCTGTGCTTGGCAGTCTGTCATGACCACAGGGCAACCACCAGCAGGATGTCAATGCACCATGGGCATGGTGACACCAAGCCCACACCTTGTGTGATGTCCTTGGAGCTGAAGGAGCGAGAGTGCAGCACGCAGAGGCATCAAAGCTGGGAATCAGCTTGGCTTCAGGAGGAACACAGCCACAGCACTCAGGGCTACTGGTGAGCGAATAAACAGGGAAACCATCACAGTGCTGTGCTGCAGAGACCTGTGGGTTCAGAACTCAGCACTTACTCTTCGCCTCTGTCCCCACAGATACTGCAGACATGCCTCGGCATCTTTGCTGAAAGCTGAGCAATGTGTAAGCACAGACAGAAATCTTAAAAAAAAGAAGCCAAAAGCAGTACATTTACGAGCAGAAAATATTTTGACCATTGCATTATTAACTGTTGGGATTGACTTCTACAGTTATCACAGAAGTCAACACATTAAAAGTACTCAGAAGACTACAGGATGCTCGCATGGATAATGGGATGCGCAAGGTTATTGTAAACAGCACAAAATTGATAAAGAAGTTATAATCCTATAAACCAACTTCTAATTGCTTACAGGAAGATGGGAATTGGCCTGCCCTACTTGTCACTGGTGACCCTACATTTTCTGCGTTCTTCTTTGAATCTTTGCTTTTGAGTACTCTCTGAGACAGGCTTATTTTCACGTGTATATCTTGTTTTCATGTATCACTCTGGGTAGTTATTGCATGGTCCTCTGTAATCCCTGGTTTCTGTCTCTATGGAATGGCAAAAAGACAGGAAGATTTGATTACAGGAAAAGCAGGGAGGGGACCCTGCAAGGGACTGAACTTTTTAAGGAGAAATATTCCTGGATTTTTTTTCACTTTTTCTTTTTTTTTCAATTCTCGTACTGCCAACAGAAGCTGGGAGGGAACAGGGAGCAAGTGTGTTGGAACAGGGAGTAGACCAGTTGTGATGCCAATCTGCAGTTGGGCTGAATCCTGTCAAACTGCAATCAAGAAAATACATAGCTAAACAAACAGGCCAGAACCTCTCTCCTGTTGAACATTCAAAACTCAAAGGACTACTCTCTAGGCACCACTAATGATAAAATCATGAACGAGCTCGGGGTGTGCAAGAGCAGCCCACAGATTTGCAATGACTGTTCTCCACAGACAGCGTTACTTACGGCAAGCAATACCAAGAACAGTCACGCTGATGGCACTCTTCCAGCAAAATGTTATCAACACTCTACTTCTGTACACAGCTAATTATACCGTGCTTAAATGCCAGAGGGAGGTGGCTGCTCTATCAGGAAATGCACAGAAACATATGCTGCCATATGGAGGAGATAGTCTTCACTGGGACCAATGCGTGTATAAGGCCTCACAGCCCCATTATATTATTGTTTATAAAGCAAGTGCCCTAGAAGGTAAGCAGGAAAAGGGAAAAGCAAAAAAATGTGGCAAAACATTTCTGTTCAGCTTTTGGTACAGGAACAGCAGCGAGTGGGAGGGAAGGTTATCCCTTCTCTCTAGAAGGGATAATAAAGCTTCATGAACATGTTGCTGAGTCCTGTTCCCTAAACAGGAACTTTGCTTTGCTGCTAAAAAGCACCGAGCTGATATATCCTATTTAGGAAATTTAACCTAACTCAGAACTTATACACCACTTAAAGACCACTTAAAATGCAGCAAGGCAAAATTAAAATGCAGTTGTACCAAACTAAATGTCTTGATTTCTAGTAGTGTGTCTGTAACTAGCCAATAAATCTTAATTAGAAATAATCAACCTCATGCTCACCAGAACTCATTTTGATTTTTGTCCTCAAAGAGCAATACCAAATGAACAGTGAGGCTGATTTTATTTGCAGATCAAGTGTCTCTGTCCATCTTCTACTCTCCTCTAGACAGGAGAAAACAAAGGGAATCTTTTGTTACTTGTCTACACACTCTTACTAACCTCATACTTGGATGGCTGGCGTAGCTATCAGTTGTCAGCAGTCATTTACATCAGGTGCAAAGCGACTGTAAGATGATACTAAATAAGAATGGTAGCAGCTTGCATCGACGTAAAAATCACAAGGTGTTAAATCATGAAAGTGTCCCACTCTTCACCTCTGCTTGCAATCCCAGAGAAGAGTTTGCCTTTTACCTTTGAGCCCGTTAAATTACATCTTCGATGTTGCTAGGTCTTGATGCTTTTAATACTAAAGTCTCTCGATTCTCTGCACCAGTGAGGAATCAATATGTCACTGTTAACTGGTGCAGCACAAAATCTGAGTAGTAGAATAAATCCAGTCTCATTATACACATGCAATTTAGTTTGAGGCCCTTCTCATAAACCCTTCCTCCCATGTCTTGCATCCACTTCACATGCAATGTTCCATCAATCAGGATGAAATGGGTTAAGAAATCTCTCAAAGTTGTAATCTGTAAAGCAGTAGTTACCAACAAGAAGCACTTAAATCAGCCAGTGATAGAAGAAGTGCCAAGTGGGATGTCAGCAGGAGCTACGTGCTCAATCTTTCCTGTTTCCTATTCAAATTCTTGCCCTGGGCCTATCACAAAAGAGTGTGTGATCCAGTTCCACTGGAGGGTGTAAAGACAGCAAACAATGACAGAAGCAGCTGAGAGAATCAGACAGTAGAGTCAGTACGGAAATGTGATTCACATGGAAAGTGTGTGACAAACAATTTCAGCCCTCAGTAAAAGAGATGAGGCAAGACTCTTTCTGAATACCACTGTCAAAAAAACCCCAAACATCTTAATGCCTTGACAAGTCTTCCTGAAGAACCTTTAAAGGAAAGGGACTCTTGTTCTAAAGATGCTCGGTCAGGACTGGATGCTTCTGCGGAATTTCCACTGACTCTCTACAAAGACCACGTTATTCCGTGCTCTATCTCAGCCCTGCCTCTGTCTGCTAATGGGAACAGTAAT
This sequence comes from Aleadryas rufinucha, assembly GCA_013397815.1. Lineage (NCBI taxonomy): Eukaryota > Metazoa > Chordata > Aves > Passeriformes > Aleadryas > Aleadryas rufinucha. Next base: position 173,410 of record VZTH01012081.1, read on the forward strand.
CCCTGTCTAACAGGGGTCTTGTAAGATTTAATGTCTGCAGAAAAAATTAAAGTGGTAAAATGGAATCAGACACTGAAGTGTTACTCTGTTCTGCTCTTGACGGAAGGGATTTAAGCATTTCAGTTATTGGTCTCCAGTACAACCTACCTTTTGTTCATGGATGGATGCACTAATGAGCAAAGCTGGACATAAGCTTTCAGATGAAACAGGTTTCCATTTGAAGAATGCCAGTTTAACAGAACCAAACTATTTCATGGGAATGTACTCACTTAATTGAATTTTCTGGCAGAAATCCGCCTGTTTCCTCACAGGTTCTCCTGTCTACCTGATCAGTGGGCAGAATTGAGAGCCTGGCAAGCCTAGCTCCAGCTGGGATACTAAAGATTTTCCTGCCAGGGAGCCTGGAAGCCAAGGAGCCCTGATGGAGCCAGAGCAACGAGAACTGCTGGGATCCCAGCTGTGTAGCAGCAGGCCTGAAAGGAAACTCATGGCAACTTTGAGCTGCTTGGACAAGTCTGCTTCATAAAAAAAACAAACAAAACAAAGGCATTTGGATGGCATTTTTCAAGTTGAACCGCTGGAACTTACAGCTTTTGGTCTCATGGAAGACAAACAGTTTTGCTGTTAGATATTTTCCCAGGGTGGCATTGTGGGCTACAGGCAGACCCACAGTCGAGCCTACTGTCTTTCTTTCCTTGTTGGTTCATGTTCACACTTTAACAGGAGGGAGGAAACAAGACCAATTCAGCAGGGGGAGTGAAAATGCCTCTGAACATGTTTGTGCTGATAGCAGCCCATCTGGACTTTTTTCAAGGACAGGTGGTAAGGGAGGGCCACGCTGATCTTATAGATTTTTCGTTGCTCAGTCCACTGGTGTCGATAGATTATGTAAAGAACCAAAGCAGAAGGTCAAAAGCCACCAATTACTTTAAAAAAAATCTGAAGTGATGAGCAGCCAACTGGCCAGCTAAGCAGCAGACAACATCAGACAGCCAATATACTAGAGATAGAGCCACACCCCCTACTAATCTCCCGAGGGAGTCAGGAGGCCAGCAGAGAGGTTTCTGCAGGTGCAGATGTATGTCCTCATAGACCTGGTATGCGCTGTGCTTAACTGCAGTTCCTGAGTCCCTACTTTGATTATTTCTTCTCTTCCATGACTTCTAGTGGAGTTTGCATCAGACTCTCAGCTGCTGCAGCCATCAAATGCACATATTCCCTTCTCTCTGCAAGTTTCTAGAGCTGTTAATCCAGCTGCTCCCACAAGTACTCAAGCTGTGTAAAGGACAGATGAAGAAAAGACAGTGGGAGGAGAGGAAGGAGTTCATAAAGATCAACCATCAAGCACTACAAATGAAAAATGCAAGTCAATAAATAACTGAAAAGGCCATGCTTCCTGGTGTGTGTCTGATCTCAGCTCTCAAGTTCTGAAGCCTGTATTTTCCTTCTATTTATAAAGAAAAAGACATTTTAAAAGCCTCAAAACATTTTCTAAGTTTCTTCTTTTACAGGGCAAATTGTCTGCTGACAATTTCAATCTGTGACCCCTTAAAAATGCACATATTCCTGCCAAGCTACCCAAAGGTCTGCGTAGACTTGGAAGATTCAGTGCCAAAAGAACCTCCCCTCTTTTCCTCACAAACACACAGTTAAAATTAAAATATCACTAAAACATTGGTGGTAGCTCTGACTACACAAGTGGAGTGGAGTGGAGTGGAGAGAGATGAATGGAGAATCAGAAGGTCATACTGATTCTCCACTTGTGAATTCAAGTTTTGTTGTAAAAACAATTGCTAATGACTTGCTAGTACAGCTAATTACAAAGACGTTAAGAGGGTGATGATTTTGCAAAGAATGTTATCTGTCTTTAGAAGATTAAAACACGTAATATTTACTACAGTCTATTGAAAAGAGCTAACTAACCCAGAACATCCTCACAAAGGCATGTAAAGCTTTCCTGGAAAGTCTTCATTTTTTCACAGATTTTTGCTTTAACCTCCAAATTGAAATTGAAATTAGCTTGTTGCTAATATACCTGTATACACTTCAATAAAATACACCCATTTAAGGAGCTCCTGCCAGTGCTGTCTTGAAGAACAGGACACTAGAATGAATAATAACAGAAAATGCAGGGGAACAGGTACACTTACAGAGTTCTGGAGAGGAGGGATGCAAGACTCAAGGCAAATTTGCCTCTAGTGTTTTTCTGCATGTATGTCCCTTTCACACTCTCCGATTCTTCAGCAAGTGCTGCCTGTGTCTGTGTGTTTGAACTTCCCACAGAGGGAACCTGGGGCTTTGCTTCAGAGAGGGGAGGTACCAAAGAGAGCGGTGTTGTCCAGGCAAGTATGACATCAGGCTCTGGGGAGAAAGGATGACAGCAAGAGGAACAGGAAGCTGAAGATTCAGAAGCAGATGGTGCCCTCTTTCTCCCACCTCTTCTTTCTCCCCTCCTTCCACTTGGACACTTCGATAGTGTGGGACTGTAGTTTAATCTGGATAGCCAGATTAAAGGCTATTACTGCCTTTAATTAATTAATTAATTAACTAATTACTGCTAAGGTAAATACCCTTTCACTGCCCTACTGCCATAGCAAAAGAACATTCCTCTCTTCACCCTTTTCTTGCTGTAAGAACAGTGGTAGTCTGTGTTCAAGATAGCAAAGGCTTCTTGAAGATGAAGACTAGGAAATACATGCAGAAATGTGGAAGTGAGGAGGGAAACTCAGGTTTGTGGTAACTGGGGACTGGGTTCAGAGCAGCCTCACTTGCTGCTGTGCACCAGGCCTACCCCAGAGCAGCTGTTAGCTCTTTTCACCCTCAGCCTTTTCATAAAAATTACAATGCAAAGCAAGAAAATCCAAAGAGCACCTACTAAATTCTTAGAATACCATGACAGAACAGAGGCGTGTTACCTTTCAAAGAGAGTTCAAAAGCTGTCACAGACTTACAGGCAGTGTCTGAGGAACAGCTCAGTCAAACTGACAGTCCCAAACCTCACCTTCAATAGAGCCTAGCTCAACCCAGACCCACAATTTTTGCTGAGCAAAAAGCATAATATTGTGTTAACAATGAATAGCCCTGTGTCTCCTGTACTTAACACTGGAGCTTTGAGCAGATCCACAGCACTTTATAAATTATCTATTGCAGCTGATTCAAGGCCCGCTGGGAGTGTTCTTGCAGCAAGCATCTTGCTCAGCTGTAATGGAATCATACCATTAATGCAATTTCAATTAGACATACATTATCGTGCACAGGTGTCTAAGCGAACAGTCTGCAGGAAGCCTCCCCCAGGGACTCATATCCTAGGGAAAAGGTGTGTAAGTGGGACACTTTCCAAGGGATCCTACAATGGCACTAGAAAGGCACTAAATAAATAAGCAAGCCACCAAGCTAAAGTGGGAGGAGGAATGTGTCTGTAAAGAAAAAAAAGATGGTCTTCACTTGCTGGTAGCTAATTCCAAACTTCCACCTTTTCAGTCATAAGGTGAAGAACTCTCCCATGCTTCATCCAGTAATCTCTTCAAGAACCAAAACCCAGCAACATTCTCAGCAGCCTCTGAGTCTGTACTCATGTGCCCTGATAGGAAATCCTCATCTCCTTTGGAAATCGTGTAACTGTCATCCATGGAAAAAATATTTAGTGGTCTTTTGGTCTGGCTGAGACTTTGAGCCAGCTGGGTTCCTGGAGAAGGAAGAGATGCTCACCATCTACATACTCACTCTTGGAATAACAGTTCAGACTCACAGAGAGCTGGCACCAGTAGTAGGTGGCTGCACCTCTTGCCAGCTCTCTAACCAAACAAAACCTTCATGTATTACAAGCAATACTAGTCTCCCTGGAGCACAGGAAATCAAAATCTCATTTAATTCTACATCAGGATAAGCTCTTCCAGTCTGCTGCTCAGGTCACCATTCTACACCCAACCTGACCTGCAAGGACCCTGTGCCTGAAGGTGTTGATAACTCAAGGGAAAATGAGAGCACGGTCTCTATCAGTTTTTGCTCTCCCTGCAAGGCTGCCAATGAGGCATCTAATTAGTGTCAGTTATGGGTGATGCTTTTCTGAGGGGGCACTGAATGAAGGATTTGCTAATTTATTTCATGCAGGGCCTACCAAGACATATAAGACACTAATAACCACCAGTCACTGCTGAGCTGAACTGCATTTAAAATGGCAAGTTACAGATAAAAATTTCTCAATCTCCTCTGCTATCCTGCCTCCTGCTGATCACCCTCATTAACAAATTCTTGTATTAATGGCACAAATATGAACCAGATCTTGCTAGCCTGGTCCCCTGGGATAGCTCGATGTCAGCCTGGGGTAGCAGGCCGGCCCTCCTGAAGGACCGTCCTCGGGGCTCGCTTCCGCAGCGGTCAGCGTCAGGGAGCCGGGGAGAGACTGGCCGTCCCCAGGGTCGGATAGCCTGCCTCAAGGGAGCAAGGGTGTATGCTTCAGGCGCCAGAGGAATGAGGCAAAGAGAGAGAGAGATCTCAACAGCATTTACTGGACTTTTGGGGAAGGGGAGATCTCTGGGGGGCTCCAGCCTGTGCCCGGGATTTTAAGGGAAAGGGAAAAGGGGCGGGGGAAGTCCCCGCAACCAATAACACAACCATAAGTGGGAGGCACCCATGTCCCCATACCAATAATCTGAGGGTAATGGGGAGGGTCTTCTCCACTAAGCAATCCATGCTCATAACTTGCCGAACTTTCCAGAACCGGGGGTGGTCCTGGCCCTGTCTCTCCACCCGGGGGTCCGCCCCGGGGGTGGCTTCTAGTCAGTCTCCCCGCCCAAGGAGACACCCTCAGGCTCGGGATCATCGAGCCATTGGATGGCCAGGGCTTGACTGATAGGGACTGGCCACAGCTCAGTTGACCCAACGGGAGGGGACACCACTACAAGATTGCATTCACATAATGATAATACTGGCCTGAAAGAAGCAGTGTCATCAATTAATGCAGGAACTTTCTCAATGATTTAGTAAAACTCCCTCTGCTCTCATTCTTTGTGGGCCTGGATTCACCAGCCTGTGTCTTTCTTCTCTCATGTCTGTGGCAAGCAATACCTTGGGAACTTCCAGTTGCAAATAAACAATTGATGCTTGAACTCAAAGGAGGCTCCTAATCTATAGGGCCATTAACAACTTATACTCTCATAAATTGTTTCAGACTCTTTTGGGGAGCATTCAGCAGTAGTGTATTTCAGTTCCAAATGATCACGGTTGGTACCACTCCTAAACCCCGCATTCTTCTGTTGTATGAGCACAAACACTTAGTCCAGATTCTCAAAAAATGGGGTGAGGGGGACAACATGACAGACCAACTTGTTCTCCCCTTAATGTTTACTGAGGAACAATCCAGAAAGCCAACAAGGAGGAAATTTTAATTTGCAGCCTGCCATCTAATTTCCCTACATAGCAAGTGTCAGTCAGGTGGTTTGTTTTCTCAGTTACCTTTCACTGACCACTTAAAAGTAACAATCCAGTGCCAGGCGAACCACAAGAAAACCACTGTCACATCATTCACTGCCCTCATAAAGGACATTTGATGCTGCCACCTGTTAAGCCTTTTTTTGACAAGTAAGTAACCAGAGTAGTCTTCCCTCACATATACCCTTAGTCATGGAGAAGGCAGGCCACTCTCAGCTTGTCTGATGTTGCTCCAGGCAGATTCTTGACAGTGCTAGTCATCTGGAGGCTGGCTCCCAAAAGCCGAACAGCCCGGACAGATGGAGTGGCTGCTGCTCAGGGCATCAGGGATAATAAAATGCTGGCACAGTATCTGCCCCCTGACAGCAATGGCACAGCGGTCATGGCCTTAAGAGGGGCAGAGCATTAGGTCATACAAGGCACCTTCCAGACCTCACACCACTCCAGAAATGACAGTGCATATTGAAGAGCTGCAGGGTATCACCTGACAGATTATGCCATCCCTTACACTTCCAGAACATGAAATACATTTGTGGCAGCTGTCAGAAGCTACAAAAGGCACGTTAAGTCACCTTCTTCCTCTACTTTTGGTGACATCTTAGTCACAAAAGGTGTCTTCCAAAACTACTTATTTCACCCTCATCATGGTTGCCTTTGAATTGTGCTAATCAACACCTCTTATCATACCAAGGAAGAGTCAAAGCAGAAGGCCCAATGCCTTAATATGTGCTGTTGCCTTTTCTAAGTGTGACTCAGATGCACATTGGCCATTTCCACAGCTGTGAACTGTATTTCCCCTTTAGACATACACAGGGAAAGAACTTCTTTTAACCTGCATAACCTCCCCAGCAAGTAACCCTGCAGATCCTTCCCTTAGTACTGGTGTTCTGAGAGAAGTCCAGAGGCCTCGTGCTTGAGTCAGATCATCTCTCAGTAAGGCCTTCCCCCCAGAATGTGCTGCTCCTCTGACAGTGCATCCTGCTGGCCCTTAAAGGATAACTCAGGTGCAAGGCCCCATTTTTAATTAGAAGATTCCCCTTTTAACACTACCAAAGGATTAAAATGATTGGAAAAAGGTAGGCAAGCTGTGTGCCCTGGAGGCTTGACGAGCAGCACAGGGGGAAAGGGATACAACTGAGGTGAGATGGAAAATTCCACTGGTTCTCAACCTCTCTGCCCTTAACCTCAAATATTTTGCAGGCTGTTAATTTAACCGGCAACCCTCCCCCAGCTAACCTCAACGCTCAAGAAGGGCTAAGGTTAGCACCTTATTTCTGGAAGTGCCCATGGAGGGAAACAGCTGGAGTTGTCCAGCTGTTCCCCCAAATAAAAGAAATGAAAGGAAAGGAAGTCCTGTGAATAAACATGAGGAGGGAAGACTTTGCAAGTGCTGAGGGCAACTGCAGAGGAGAAGGCTCCTCTGAAGGAGGTGCCTTTAGAGGAATATTTATTCTAGTGGAGTGAAATAGGTTGGGAGCAATGAGATTGCCTGTGGCGTCCACCATAGGAGTGCTGAGGGAGGCTTGGAGAAAGCAGCAGGGAACTGAACCAAGGAACGACAGCAGTGGCTGCACAGGTTGTGGCCATAGTTTAAAGACTGTGAGCTTTGCAGGCAACCACACATGAAGCCCTCAGATGACCAAGACATCAGATTAACATCCAAACAGCAAACCAGCTGTGTTTCTTGGCCCAGAATACTGTAAATCGCATGCAGAGGCTGAGCCCCTGTGTGCTGTAAGTCCATCCAGGAGCTGCAGCACCCTGCACTCACATTTAAAACCTTGCATCATTGCAAATGAACAAAACAAAAGGGTGGGTTCAATGTGGTGCCCAGCTGAATCAGAGACTGGTTCTGTTCTGCAGCTCAGCTGAGGCGTTTAAGGCCCTTACAATGTCCACTGGTCTAGCTCAGAGCCCACTGCACCCTGTGCCTCAGCTCAGCCAGTGCACACAGACTGACCCTGTTCTTGGACTGGACTTGCTGCTACTCCAGTCCTGTCTCATCTTGTTTGACATTCAGTCCTGAACCCTTTTGTTTCTGTTCCAGTCCAAAGCCTCAGTGGAGTAAAAGTTACTGACTGTAGCGAAACAGTGTGAGTAAGCCTGTGGGGGAGCCTGCACCAGCAGGACATTTTGAGAGGATCAGATAAACAAACTCTCCTGCCATGAATTTGTCAAAGCCTAATCCCAAAGCTGCAGAGGTGAAATGCTATTTCACACTTCCACTACCTCCCTGACTGATGAATTTTCTTGACATCTTGGGTTTGGAATCAGGAGGCTTAAAACTTCTGCTCCTGATGGCTGGTGAATTCAGACTCTGCTTCAGCTCCTATGCAGCGTCTCTAAAACAGAGAAAGACACAGTATCCTTTGCTTTGAACAATGTACAAGGCAGCTTATGACCAAACTACTGCATTTCTCCTGGACTGACAAATTAAAGTTGCATTTGAATGGCTTGAAATGCTTTCAGGAACACTTTAGAGACTCAGAGAAAAATAATATTTTTCTCTGTCCAAAGTCTTTAATTCTCTCTGACTATATTTAATCCACATTTCTTTTTGAAGCAAACTTCTAATACAGGAACCTTGCACAAGAAAATTCCCAAATCATGATTCAGAGAAATTGCATATAGACTGAATTCCAGTGAGAGTGCATTTCTTCCAAAAAAGGAATGAATAAAATAGTTAGCCTTTCCTCAGGATAACGGAAGTCTTAGTCCTACTGGATGAAATAGGCAGGTAGGAGACCCTTAAACAAAACACGTGGATAGATTTCCCAATTCTATAAAAAACTTAAAAGCTTAAAAAACTACTACTAAAACTTACTGAAAAAAATCTCACCAATTTTGAGTGACCCAGAAGAGTTCATTCAACTTTCAACACCTAAAAAGACTCAAACAAAATCCCATGCAACATGTGGTGTGAAGGTCGGGATGTGAGAAACCTGCCTTACATTCTCCTGCAGATTGTATATATTTTGTGTAGCAAAGTATGCTATTCATGTCTTATAATGATGACCTCTAAATTCACTGAAAGGTTCACTATCCTTGGAAATTCCAGCACCCACAGTAGACAAAAGACTTAGTGAGGAACAGCTGAAGTGTTTCCTTCAGAAATCAATATTCTGCCACTGAATCACCTCAGTATAAAGCCTTTTTATTCTTCTTATATGTTGTGGGATCTTTCTGAGCTTGCCTACCTCCTACAAACAGTAACTATGAGTGCATGTAATTGATTCTCAGCAAGCCAGCAATCTTCCATCCCTGTTAGAGCCCCTGTTTGCCTGCAGTCTGCCTGTAGTCTGGCGCTGCTCAGAGGTACTGGGAAGAGGCTGCAACACACTCTCCAGAACAGCCACCTCTGCCCGAGGGCCCCTCCTGGCACAATCGGTACTTGGTCAGGGTGCCTAGTCCTGGGATAGTGCCAGACTGTCCCTTAAAGTGCACTGAGTCTGCCTGCACTTGCAAGAAGATATACAAAAAACTTTGGTGAATAACAAAATGATCCCATCTTTGTATCAAGTGGTTCCTGGACAAGGATTGGGATACCATCAGGCTTAGCTCACTCAGCTCACCGCAAACTAACGATGTGCGAGTAGTTCTCTCCTACAAAAGCCTGGACCTGCAAGCAAATGTCTCATCTCTGAGATTCTCCTTCACCAAGAAAATCTTCATCAGGAGACGTGAGAGGAGAATGCATCGTGTGTGAGACACATGCAAGGCTTTGCTGCTGGAGTTTGGGGTTGCTGCAGAATCTCATACTGAAAGGCCCAGGCCCCGTCCACAACAAACCATCACCACATCCTCCCAACAAGCTGTGGTTAGATAGGGGTTTCATTCCTAACCTTTCTGAAAATGTCAGAATTTCTAGTCTGCCTTTACTGACTTGCTAACAAATTGCAGGTGTTTTTCTATGTATACAGGAATATTAAAATCCATAAAAAATTGCACCCTTCATCCCCTCCCACCTTCATCCCAGCACAGTAATAAAGACTCAGAAGCATTCCCAGAAAAACCTGTTATCAGGTACGGTCTTTTTATTCTTCTGTTGGTGACCCCGAAAAATATGAAACTGAGACAATATAGTCTATATAATAGTAATGGCTTCAGTGTATTTAAGCTTCATGAAGCCACAAAGTCCTGTTTCTCTACAGCAGAACAACTTTTGATGGTATGCCAAGTAGTGACTGGAGCTGGCTGGAATTTTTCATTCAAAGTTGTTTTTAGCCTGGTTTACTAAGGAAACAAGGATTAAGAAATACAGTCTCCTTTTGTCCATTTACCATCCCGGCAAAAATTTGATTCTGCTGGCCAGTTTAAACCAAATTGAAGAGGGGGTTTTGTCTCCAAACTATGCAGCTTATAGAAGCTCAAAAAAAAAAAAATCAGTGGCTGGGTATAGGAGAGAAACCCTGCCAAGTGCACTCACCTTGTGCTGAAGTAAAACTGCAGGATGAGCCTGGGACTTAGGAGATACCAGAGACTCCATGGGAGACAATATTGTTATAAATGCTCCCACCATGAGAACACCTTTGAAACCTGCTTACATCTTAGCACACATCAGAGGGCCTTGTCAATTTTGAGAGAATTGCAGAAAGCCAGGCATCACTAGCCCAATGTGGTTATTAGTTTGTTTCATTAGATTGTTTTGCAGAGCTGTAATATTAACTAAAACCAGATTTTCACAGCACAACGTATTTTTAGCAATATTTTTTCTTTGTATGACTGATGTTCTTAGACTATTAGAGAAACATGTAGGCATCTTTATTTGAAATAACAGAGAAATATCACAATCAGATATGAGACTGGGACCTAGACATCCTGGCTTCTATTCCCCCAGTACTCTGTACTGTCCTTTCTGCCTGTTGGAGACCCACCTGCACTCCTTCAGAGCTAAAGTTATTTACAGCTGATTGTTTTTTACACATGCAGTCATTTTCACAGAGCATAAAAGGACATGTGGGTGCTATTGCACTGAGGATCATAGTTCTGCTGAAAATGCTAAGAACATAAAATCAGTTCAGTTGGAAATCAACACAATGAACAGGCTGAAAACACTTAATTGTTTCAGCTTCCAGCTGGCTTTGACACCTACAGGTACAACCTAGTCCCAGTGATGTGCCCACTTGTGACCCCACCATTAGTGGTATCCTGGCACACAACTATTTCACAGACACAAGCACTGATGTGCCAAGTCCCAGATGTATTCCAGACCCACAGCACCAATTTGCTCTGGGCTTGCTGCCATTTTTGTGAATAGCTTCTATGTTAATCTTTGTACAAAGAACACTACATCACTCTAGCCTTAGAGTGCGAAGATGTCCATAACTGTTCCAAAGGAAATGTCAGGATATTCCTGCCACCACAAGGTGAAGTTCATGATATAAAGCAGTCAATACACAGGCTACTGCTGGAGCTGTGTCTGCCTCATGATTCATTTCTAGTGTGTACAGATACTAGAAATTGAAGTTTTCTGCCTTCCACTCCTTCATTTTTGTTCCCTCTTCTTCCTGGCCTGAGCAGAGATAGGCCAGTTTATGAATTGCTTCTTTGTAAACCATTGCCCAAGAATGCTGGAGGGAGACACAATGCCTTCTCTTTTGGAGCAATCCTCTGTGTTACAGAGGGTTGTAATATACACAGAGGCTGGACCACTTTTTCAGGTGTCTCTGTTAAAGGGAAGAGCTCCCACTTGGTCTACTTTTCCCTCCTTGTTGCCATCTTTACTCTGGGCAGCTTTTTCTTTCATGCAAATTGTTGAACCTCCTCAAACAGAAACTTATCCACGTAACAGAAAGAAAATTGCTTCATACACGTAATGTTGCCCTTTCATCCATCAAAGTAAAGACTAAACATGAGAAGGATGGGGAGTTTGTCTAGGGAAACCCAGCCAGGATCTGCCAGGCTGTAACCATCTCCTTTTCAAGCTTTTGTGTTCTTAACATCTGTCAGTATCAAGCTGCTCTGCATGTCTCACCTATATCCAGTGCCCTTTCTAATCTGAACTCTGCTTAGCAGAAGAGTATTCAAAATACCTGGAGAGTTGCACACCTGGGAGCCACATATAAGAAAAGGATCATCAGATCCCATCCTAAGAGAGTACTATCCTCCCACCTCTGGCAATTGCAGCATCTCCAGTAAAAAGGTGGTGACCAATCAGCAGGCCCACAGTGCCAGGTGTTGATTTGCTTTGCCAGTGGCACATGCCACTGGCATTAAAGGCAAGGAATACTCACCCTCAGAAAGGAGAAAGGGAAAAGGAGGGGAAAGAAAACGTACTTGGGCTACCTGAAACTAATTTTACACGTGAATGCTTGAAAGAGCTTGTCAGTATTATGCAAAAGAAGGGGCCAAGTGACAACTGAGATACTATGAGATGTTCCCCGATCACCAGAAAAGTCATCTCTCAAGAAGAGATCCACTGAGCAGTTTGGTCCTTAGGCCAGCCACAGAGCACACCCAAAGGGGAGACAGGGAGATCAGGGCTGTTTTCAATGAGCTCGTGCCAATTCTGCTGGCAGTCTCACTCCCTTCCACCTGGAAATTGTAGCCTTTCTTAATGGTTTATTTGTTCAGATTGTCATGTTCCTTCCAGCTGGATGGAGGATCTGGTTCTCATGCAAGTTAGAGTCAACGTTGTTCCTTGTTGTGCAGCTTGCAGTAAGAAAAGGACATGGTCAGAGTCTTTTGAAGGGATGGAAGAGGGAGATTCCTGCCCTTCAATCAGTGCAGTTAACAACTCCCAAACACCGCCTTTGTGCATGGCCTGTAGCTCTGTGCAGCCTCTGTAGCACAGAGCACTCCGAGCTTTGGAAAGATAAGTGAGAGTAAATACTGCAGTAATTCACATGCTTCCCTTCCCCCACACCCTGACCTTAATGGAAACCACATGAGGAACACAGGACACGGGGAAGATCACTGGGAAAGACACAGCTATGCAAACAATTAGCCAGTGAGCTGATGGCATGAAAGCCTGGCAGCTGCTTCACACCTCTCTCCTGCCAGGGAGCCCCTCTGGCCCCAGCTTTCCTAAACACAAACTGCACCTTCTGCCACTGCTGTGGGGTGGGAAGTCAGTGAGGACACAGAAGACGAGGAAGAGAAGCAGAAGGGGCAATTTGGCTCTTGTGCTCTCAGTCCTTCCCTGTTAGGGTAAATCTGCTACCTGCACATCCTCAGTGGAATACTGTTATTACTACACTCTCAAGCAGACATTCGTTTTCTCATGACCTAAAAAAACCCAAAACCAGAAACAACAACAAAAAAGACCAGAAGAAAATAATTTCTTCAAACTTTCCAAAACAATTAAACTTCAAACAGAGACCAAGCCCGAAGCATTTCAGTCAAAAAGCAGATGTTTAAAAAGCTCTGCACATACATCAAAATGGGGCTTAGAAAGTCCTGAAGGAAGTAACTACCTTTACAAAGCTATTACACTCAAAAGGGAATTAACATCCATAAGAAGACATAATCCACAGGGTGAAGCTGACCTACAATGATGAATATGATTCTCTAAAGACGGTGTATGAAATGACCGAGGCAATGATTGACTCTCATAGAATTAAGTGGGTTAGCACAGTCCATTGAAAAAAGGCTGCCACTATCTTAAATAGTCTCTAATATACTCTCTTCTTATATAGTTTCCCATTCATATGGTTTTCAAGGGAAGGTGATGCAAGGAATTACAGTGACTGAGTCACAGTAAGGTACAGGAAAGCACATCAGTGGGTGTATGGAGTGCGTGTACATGTGTGCATATGAGCACTCATGCCATATGGCTGCTCTTCCTGCTACTTTTTCATTGCATTCCGTGGATTATTGACCTCAAATGACGTTCCTGCTGTGTTGTCTCACTCAATAACATGAAGAAGCTCACACACCTCCTGTGGAATCTCTAATGAATTATGTAGGAAAGGTGTTTTGTTATTAGTGCTATACTCTTATGTCCTGGGGCCTCACAGCTCAGTTTACAGCTTAACCACTGCTCCTGTGTGTGCCACACGAGGAAACACCTAACCTCACTTTCCCTTAATCTTTCTTTAACATAGACACAATATCATACATATCAGACACAGAATGTTGTCTGCAGATCCTGAGAGCTTTGAAATCCTCGAAATGAAGCAGATGAGAAAGAGAAATTTTTTTCAGTTATTTTGAAGGGCTAGCTGATAAAGATGATGCCAAAAGAAACGAATAGGAGTCAGTTTGTAAAAAATATTGTAAGGTGAAGAAAATGTGAATTTTATTAACTGAAACTCATCTATTCAAGTAACCTTGGAACTGAAATCACACTGGAAACAAGAAAGATGATTCTGTATCGATCATGGGATTCATTATAATTTTTCAGTGTATGCATTTGAAAGATGCAATGTCTACAGAAGTGCTCCCTAATGTATAAAATCCACTAGCTGCCACTCTCAATTAAATGTAGTTAATGAGATCTCTGTTCACCCTATAGAGAAGAGGGTTGTGTCTCCATAGTTTATTGAAAATGGAGTTAAAACATGGCTGGGGTTTTAATTGGTTATTGTGGATATCACCACGACATGTCTCCTATGGTCTGTCTGGTGTATCTGAGGTTCATAAAATCCAATAAACCATTTAAACAAAATCCAATAGATGCCTGAGGCTCTGGGCTTTAATACCAGAACATGAAGCAGACGTACACAGAAATGACAATTGACAGGATATCCCTTGCTGATCTATACATAACAAAGGAGAAGCAGCTTTCACAGTCGTATCCCCCTCCCTGAGATGTAACAGGGCACGGCTTTATCCCACGTCAAGCAGGTGCAAGAAAAAACAATTTAGAGCTGTGGTGCTCTAATGTGTGCCAGGAGGAAGAAGTGTCGCCTGGGAGCTGCCAAAGGACAATGGTTCACTTTTTCTTTTGGGGACTCATGGGAGACAAATGGCCTGGAGGAAGGGCACAGCTATTGTGACTGTAGCAACTGCAGGCTGGCAAGGATGGGTGCTGGTGCTGACAATTAGAACTATGTTGTTTCCTGCGGTTTTCTGCTCAGACATCCTTATGGTCTAGTTTTAAATGGACAAGTGAAGTTCACCTCTCACTTCTCTGTGGAAGATTTTTTTCCATACGATGACAGACTGGAAGGCAGTCTCAGCTGAAATTCCTGTTCACTTCATTTTATGCCTTGGCTCCCAGTTCATCCCAAGAAACACACTGACCCCTTTCACTGACCTCTTTCTACAGCTTACTGAGAGTTCTCTTCTTTTCTGGAAAGGGTGCAGGAAGAAAGCTCAGCTGGGAGATCCCTGCCTGACTTTCCTTGGAAAATTATTGTTCTTTTGGTCACCAGTTAAGAGGAAACAAAAAACAAAGCAAAACAAACAAAAAAAAAGCCAACATTGCAAATTCAGAACATTTTTTCATCTCAAAGGGTCTAAAAATACTCCGGAATTACTGAGCTAAAATCACAGTTATAATAAAGTGGAAATGATCCCATCAGGCAAGACAGGCCAGCTGTATCATTACTGCTGCTGGGCTGAATCCTCAGAGAGACCATTACAGCATCAGCTGAGCAATTACAAAGTCTGCAACTGCACTCCCTGCAATAACTATCCTTAAGTGGGCACTGGCCGGACAGATTGAGCAGCAGCCAGGCCAAGAGCTGAACCGAGCGGCTGCGCAGGGGGGCAGGGTGAGGGCTGGGTGCCTTGTAGCAATAAACTGAGTGCTACTGCATATTGAGTGGTAGCAATTTTAACTCACCTGTTTCTCATGCACATTTCCTATGGACCCTCATATTTGGGGTTGTCCTCAAAACACTGCTTTGATCCAAGTGTGGCAGCAGCCCCCGAGCTCTCTCCATAACATATGTGGTTCTTACAAGGCTCTAAACTTTTTGGCTGTGGCCTGAATAAGGTTCCACAGGCTCTAAGTGCCCAGAGAGCTGCACTGACTCGGGACAAAGAAGCTGCCACGTTGGTTCAGCAGCAGCTTTGTTAGCAAGTGGTGCAAACCAGCTACGGCAGGAACCACAAGTTACAGGTGGCAGCAGCAGCACATCTCATCCTGCCACACCTGAAAGGAACTTCCATCGTCATTAGCCCAGCTGGCTCTGCTTGCAGCAAAGCTTAATTTGGTGCTTTCCTTTTCAGTGTTTTCCTCTCCATTTTTCCTCCTGTTCCCTTTTGCTGCTGGTACAAGTCTTTCCAATTCTTTTGAGGCCTCATCTGCAAACTTCTCTTTTCTTACTCTCTAGTTTGTGGGCTGGTTCTGTCCTGCGGTGTGATTCGGCTGCACTGTGGTAGATTGCACTTTTTGGGATTACTTTGTTTTCCTTGGCATAGCAGGGGCTGCTGTGCAGCAAGGGGAGGACTGGGGAAAGAGAGCTGCTGATTCATTGCAGCTGTTTAAACAATCCAAGCACCTCATCCTCTCCTTTCCTTCAAAAGCCCTGCTCAGCATTGCAAGGCCAGCCTGGTCTCCTGCTTGCTTTTGTTTTTCTGCCCCTTAAGGTTGTGGTAGCAGCAGAGGCATGTTCTTGGGTCGTTTTTTCTTCAGCCAGGATCCACCTCCGGGTCCTACAGAAGCCAAACCCACAACTCAGAGGAAACATACAGCACCAGCACTCCTGCTCCCCTAACTCAGTGTTCCACGGATACAAATTCAGGCTATGTTCATTGCCACATCCAGGGTGATTTTGCAGAGAAAACAGGAAGATACCCAGAGGGCACATCTTAGCAAAAAGCTCCAGAGATTAATCACACTGTACCAGGAATATTTTCAATTGTCCTTGAAGGAAATTTTGGCAGAATATGGTAATTTAAATTTTGGAAGGGAAGAAAAACTTTCTGGCAAGACCAACAAGAGAAGTCATTCTTCTGCAGGTAATGGAGGATTTGGTCTGCCAAATGCCAGAGGCTCCATACATTTTTAGCATCAGCTTTTCCTGAGTCCAGAGGACAATTATGGTATGTTTAGCATGGAGATTCATGGCACTGAATCACAACACAGAGGTCTAAGGAGGCAAACAAAAGGACTTAGAGGTAAACCTTGGTAAGTATAGGATCTGGGTTCTAGAAATTTCTGGAAGAGCAGGGATTAAGATTTATTTACATAAGTCCTGTGTTCTTCTGAGGTGAATTATATGACCTTAGGTTTGGAAGGTGTTGGGAAGAGCTGAATAACTTTGGGGCACTGACATAGGACTAAAGGAATATAAAAAGCATTCTGTCACCTGGACTAGCAACCCAGGCATGTGGACAACCACCACAGTGTATTTACAGAAAATGTGGTCTAGCAGGTGATCAAACAGATTTAAAATCTGTGGATCCTGGTTCTGCTCCTGACCTAAACAATATTGTGCAAATTGCTTCATTGTTCTGATTTTGTCTTGCCTTTGTGTTACTTAGCTAAAAAACCTTTGGGTAAAGCATGTTTGGATACAACCTGCTATAGCAGCATCATGAACTTATCAGCACATCCAGACACCTTAGCAATAATGATAATTGAATGTGTTCTGTAAAGATCACACTGATTAGTACATTAGAGAAAAATGGGAGAGACACTTAACAGGATGCTATGAGACAGAGGGAGAGAGAGAAAGAAACATCTCTACCTGAGTGTGCAAAATAAACAGGGATTATCAGGTTGACACAGAGCATTTTATGCTTTGCTCACTGAGACATTATCATCTTCACATTATGCGCAGAGACTCGATGGAAACAAAATGCTATCAAGTGAGGCCAAAAGCAGACTTCCTACGTGTGGCTGTGGTTTGGGACATGCGTTCCCATGTACTTGGCATCTTTCCTTCCTGCTAATAAGAGAAGGAAAGCGTTTGGAAGCTGAGTTCTGCATGGGAAACTCGTGTTGAGCTTTGGGCACTGGAAGAATGAAGTGATGTGCTGGAACTGATGTCGTACGTGGAAGACCTCTGGAGGGAAGGCAGGAGCCAGGGAACACTGGGAACATGCTCAGCACTGCCCCTCCCCAAAGACTGGATTTTGTCTTGAAAGGACCACTATTTTAGCAAATTGTATGCTTTACTTGTGGATGAGAGGACAGTGGTGAATATTGTTTTACTTTAAGTACAGAAATATCTTTGACAGGGTCTCCATGGTATCCTCATAGTCAAACTGATGACATTTTGTTTGAATAGCTAGACTATGAAGAGAAAACCAGAAGGAATGTCTGGGCTCAAAAGGTTGTGCCTGGCGGTCCCTAGGGATCAGTACTGGGGACAATGTTTTTTGATGTCAAGTGTTGTCTGTGTTAATAAGCTGGACTTTGGGACAGAGTGCACCTCAGCAAGTTTGTGGGTGGTACCAAATTTCAGTGCTAGAGAACAGGGTTGTTATTCAAAGGGACATTGTCAAGCCAGAAAAAATGAGTTGAGAGGAACTTCTTGAAATTTCAAAAAAGACAAATTCAAAGTCCTGCAGCTGATGCAAGAGAATCCCATGCAAAACCAGCAGTTCAGGTACCTATATTTTAGTCAATGATATCTGTCCTGACCACAGCCAGGGAATTCTTTAACCCAGTCAGGCATTTCTTGACAGCAGGTGGGCCAGCCTTCTCAGAGGGAGCCAGCCAGTATGGATGGAGCTGGACTTATTCCTGCCATCAAATGACTGCTAAATATTGCTTTTTTTTTTTTAATATGTGGGACAGCAGTTAGGATCCCATCAGTCTATGTGAATTCAGTCAGCATGGGCCTTACTGGAGATATGAGAAACATTTTCAAAAAATCACATTTTTCCTGGCCTGTGGATTTTACTTTCAGTAACATTTCTGGGAAAATAGCATATCTCTCTAAACAGTAATGCAGCCAGAATGGACACTGAACCACAGCTGTTATCTCAGAATTGGCCACATACATATATTACACATTAGTATAATAAACAGTTGATGTAAGCCAGAGTAGAACCAGGCCCTTAGATATTTATCTAAATTAACGGAATCACATTACTGTTTTGATAGCAGATGAATCAAAAGGAGTTTCATGTCTTATCGCAAGCCTTCCCCACTTCTCTCCCACTTCTCAAGGGGGCTGTGGGAGAGTACGTATGCCACCCCTGTTTCCCACACAATTGCTACCTCACCTGTCTTGCACCAGTTGTCTGGAAAAATTTGTGGTTTTTTAAATCAGTAAAACTTCAGCTGAGAAAGAAATTAAATTGTATCAGTTTGAATTGGTAGGATCCCACCCCATGTGGACACAGGCATCTTGAATATAACAAACAATTTAAAATTAAATTGCACACTTGGTTCCATATGATTGACTTCCCAGGGATTGTGCTGACAGAAATAAAACCAGAACTCCTCAGATTTCAATTAAGTAGATAAGTTATTGTCCATGCCTCCCTTCCTGTTACTTTGAGAAGAAAAGTCCATTATTAACTTACAAGATTGTCAGACTTGGAATTCTACAGTTGTCAGGTTCTGTAATATAATATATACCCTGAAAAGATATTGTTAAACCTAAATGTAGACATGATGTGAAACAGAGGGCTGAGAGAGATCAGTGCACTAAGTATGAGCCCCTGTGATGTTGCCTCAACAACCCAGCTCAAGGTTTAGAGTTTATTTTGTTTACGGCTGTATTTTGTTCTGCACAGTGCATTATACAGTGTGTCATAGAGGCTACTCACTCCCAGCAGCTGACCACAGGAAGCCAGACCATAGTCATTTGCAAAGATATGTTGCTATGAATGTCTCAGACTGCACATCACCAAAGCACTCTGTAGACTCATTTGGCCTATTTACCTCATTGCAGTGCATATTTAAATTTAAATGGCAGTGAAAAGCCCAGGGTACTGACCTAATCATCATTCAAGGCTTTTTTCCATTGTTTTTCTCTTTCTGTATCTGCTGCTCCAAGGCAGGTCCTGCTTGACTAACTTGGTCTTCTAAGGTGTCCCACAGTGATGAGGCCAGTCCTGTTTAATCTCTTTATTAATAATCTGGATACGGGCACTGAGTGCACCCTCAGTCAGTTCACAGATGACACCAAGTTGGCTGGGAGTTTCGATCTGCCGGAGGGCAGGAAGGCTCTGCAGAGGGATCTGGAGAGGCTGGATCAATGGACTGAGGCCAACTGTGTGCGTCTCAACAAGGCCCAGTGCCAGGTCCTGCACTTGGGTCACAACAACCCCATGAGGCACTACAGGCTGGGGGAAGTGGGGCTGGAAAACTGCACAGCAGAGTAGGACCTAGGAAGGTTGGTCAACAGCAGCTGAACATGAGCCAGTAGTGCCCAGGTGGCCAAGAAGGCCAATGGCATCTGGCCTGGATCAGCAATAGCATGGCTAGCAGGGCCAGGACAGTGATTGTCCCCCTGTACTCAGATTAGATTGGATAATAAGAAAAATTTCTTCCCTGATGAGTTATCAAGCATTGGAAGAGGCTGCCCAGGGAAGTGGCTGAGTCTCCATCCCTGGAGGCATTTAGAAGATGTGGCACTAAAGGATGTGGCTTAGTGGTGGACTTGGCAGTGCTGGGTTGGACTTGGTTATCTTAGAAGTCTTTTCCAACCTAAGCAATAAACTGTCTTGCTGTGTAATAGGTTTAGGGTGTTTGGTTTCATCCCCAACACCCTCAGTACATGTGAGAAGCACCAAACAGCAGGGAAAGAGCACACTGCCCTGAGAAAGGTACAGGGCACACTCCTCAGAGAAAGGTACTTCTGTGCTCTTCATAAATAATATAGTAAATAAAGAAGCAGAACAACTCTTACGCTGTGTCAGAAATAAACTGTATTAAACAATACTTCATCCTTCACCGGAAAAGAAAATATTTCAATTCCTGGTTTTTAATCTGCTATAGACCCAACACAAATTTTATAAATTTTCCATGAAAAGAAGATCCTTTTCGTCTACACTCTCAGAAAGCATTCATTCCGAGATCCCGAAATGTTGCTCTGAACGTGTTTTCACAGTATTTCAGGATATGAGAGGAACTATGACAACTGCTGTCATAAAGCCTAATAGAATAATGGAAATACTCTATTACATTTAATCACTAAGGGCACCTGCTACTTAGTACTGATTGAAGCAACTTATCTTAATTTCTAGATCAAGAGTCTTCTGTTAGTGCCTTAATGAAACAGTGTGACATACAAGAAAAATTACTTTGCTTTGCATATTGCCATTTAAATGATTCGGTGGGGGAAATCAACCCAAACAAATATTTCAGTATTTTCCCTGTTTCGTAAACATCTAATTTTCCATAAAAACACTTTCATGACGGAAGTGTCTCTCTTGGGTAACTTCAGTCTGTGCACAATATGAGTACATTTTTTGGAATGTCCTATTGTAGTGCTGTCCAAGTCACCTCATGTTGGCTTCAGCAGGGTGAGTGTAGGCTCCTTCTACCCCAGAGTAGGAATGCTCTCACTGCCATGCTGCACCAAGCTGAAAATAGCTAGTTTGGTTAAAATAGCTGGGGTCACATCTATGTGTCGTTAAGGCATTAAAATGAAGGATCTAGCTTGTCCAAAGCAGGGCAGTATCAGTAAGGATGTTAGTAAGCATTACTTCAAAAGCAGAGGCAAGAGGACAGGGGCTTGGAAGGAACTATGTGAAGGAGGGACCCAGGCACTAGCAGTGAGGAAGGAGAGTGAGGGGCAGTGCAGCGGTGCTGAGAAGGGAAGCAGGAGCTGGCAGGCAGCTAATGCAGGTGCTGAACCTCATGGGAAGCTCTGTTTGCGCAGCCCCGCTCACCGGCAGCGCCCCTGGGGGTGCAGTACCTCAACAACTCTCAAAATCAGTGTACAAACTATGCAGTTTTTCCATTTCTGTCTTCCTGTGCTGTTTCTCTCTCTTCTAAGACAATTCCTGCAAGGCATAGCAGTTGCATTTTGCCCTCAGCTGCTTTGATTCTGGTCCCATTTCCTACTCTGGTGTCTCCCCTGAGGGCCACTACTATCCTGCTCTTCCCAACCTCACCCTATTTGTGCCCTTTCCTCTCAAGGCTTAATTTCCCTGACTTTGATCCTTTAATTGGCTATTTCCCGCTCTCAGCCATTAGCCTGCTTCCCTGTGTGCTGGCCAGCATCCCACGGTTAATCTACGTTTTTAGAAAAGGGTAAAGCATAGGACTGAAATGGCACCCAGGAGCACACAACTGTGCGGTAAGGGGGCTGAGTAAGCCAGAAAACCAGGAACACATATTCTTTAATGAGGAGCATTTGTAGTCACTGTTACCTGAGGCTTTCTAATGAGCAGCAATCTTCATCTTCCTTGTCTTAGTCTAGTAGTTTTGCAAGTTCCTGTAGCACCCAAAACTGTGCCATCCACTGCAAGACAGAATGATGAGAACTCCTGCAAGAAAGATTTTGTGCATAAAGATTGTGGCCACTGGCATTGTCACAAAACAAAACAACTCAAATACTTCAGTGTACTGTAGGATAAGGAGCTAAGATCAAAATTAAACACTTATAAACTAATCACAGATGTGTAACAGCTATTGAGGAAACCATTTTCTAATATGTAGGAATCATTGACATTTCTTGTATTTTAGAGAGGGAGATGCATACGACTTGGAAGGAACTTCCTGAAACATTGTAAATCCACCCTCAAGTTCCTTGTCTACTTTCCAGGTGAATGTCAGACAGTACTGATGTCTTTCTCACTTTTCTGATATGAGCTGCCATTTTGATCAAACCCAGCATACTTGTAAAGTACCTCTCTAGAAAAACACAATATGTAAAAAATTACAAGCCACTTTTCAAAACAATTCTTTGGACTTGGAAAAATTTCCTTCATGATTCTGATGTCTTCAATCCACTAAGGTGGGGATGGGAAGAATAAAATGAGAGAGCATCATAGTTTATAAGGCAGCAGCAGGGAAATAGTAAAGTAAGCTGAGATGAAAGGGAAAGGGAAAGAAGAAGAAAGGAGCATGGGATGCAGAGCAGTGAGGATAGCTAATTCTCTTCCTCTGACAGGCCAACAGCTAGATTTTTTTCAGAGAAGGATCAGCCCACCTCACAGCTGCTTAGAACATGAGCTGGGGGATGGGAGGGGAAGCAGAAAAAATAGCAGTTCATTGCCAAGCAGAAATTGCGCTGGAAACAGGCGCCTGGGAATGTGCAAGATGGGATTTGCAGGCACAGCCATGCAAGGTGAAGAAAGAAGTTATATTCTGTAGGGTAGGAAAGGCCACTGAAGACAGTTCAGGAGTTCAGTGTGATCTTTTTTTTCAGAGTTGATTCACACAATTTGGAAAAGAAAAAGAAAATTGCAATAAAAGAAAATCTCAATAGAAGTTATTATTTTTATAGGAACATCCACCCTGTTGATGCTTACCCTCACAGCTTTGGGTCTCCCTGACCTTCAGTTGCTGTCCCTTCAGTGCACTTGGGCAGTGACCCAAGGCCAAACCCACAACACTCTTGCCGCCAGAAAGCTCTTTCCTAAGACACTTTCACTCACTGCAACAAATCCTCTGGACAGTAGATTTCATGGGCCTGCTAACTGTGTGCATTTCTGTGTGGGACCATGTAAAAGCACAGACTGTTCATCACTCAAGATTTGCTTTGCTGTCATGATATCACTGTCTGGGACTGATATTTTTGGTGATGGCCAGAAACAGCAATAACATACTTTTCCTCATGTTTTGATTATACAGGAAGAACTTACATGATAACATTGATTGAAGTTCAGAAAGAGTTGAAGTTCAGAACTAGTTAGTCAAGTTACTTTAAAAGAAATTCCTAAGTGAAAAAATGGGTTTTCAAAACTTTAGAAAGAAAAGAAATACTTGCAGAAAATTTGATAATTAAAAATATTTGTAAATATCTAAAAAGCAGGTATAATCCCCAACTTCCTTTTTTTTTGCTCTTTCTAGTAAGAAAAAATGGTGATGCCATGATGCTTTTTGCTTTTTATATATACCCCCTCTATATACTCTTTTGTATAACTTTTACGTATTCTTAAGGGCCTTTTAGCCCACATACTTCTAATTCTTCGGGTCTGATAACCAGCATAGACCCAATATTCAGTTAAGCCAGGAGACCAAACATCTCAGAAGCCTCAGACACCGAGGTCTTCTCTGGAACACATTTTGTAAACTAAGATAGGCCTGTCCAGGGGAGGAAAGTTCCTCGGGGAGGGGGGTTCACTCAGCCTCTCACTGGGGAATCTTTGATAGATATGCTAATTGGTGAAGTCTACAATTTTATACCCAAACGATTGTGGGGGGCATTTTGGGGGATGCTCATGGGGGTGCATTTCGGTGTGCATTCAGATGTGCATTCCAGCGTGCTCCACCTGGACGGAGTGCACCAAGGATCCTTAAAATGAATACCAAGGTAAAATCCCTTCTTCCCCTCTAACCATATTTGGCTCTTAATTTTAAGACCAAGAAAAGGCATCAATGGAAGTGAGAATAAGAGAAAAAACAGACAAACTTTAAGAAGTGAATATTCATGTTTAACTTTGAAATTGAATTCTAATCTAAAAAAACCCCCACCTATTTTAATATTTTAGACAAATGTATGAATGTTTTGTTTATGAAACAACATTTAGGGGGAAAAAAGTGTGAACAAAACTTTCAAAAAGAACTTTGTAGACAAGGTATGCATTTCCAGATAGTGTGGCTATTTCTTATTTTCAATTTAAAAGTCCAGCAGGAGAGATGAAACAAGCTATTTTCCCCAGAGAAACATGGAACACTGAAGTGCCCAAGGTGAGAATTGTTTGAAGTCACAGTGACGGACACCAGCTTTCTGATAGTGTTATAAGACAACTGGTGGCATTCTGTAAAAAGGGCTTTAGGTTCTGTTTATCTGAACTGACAGCAGTTAGAAATACATTTCATCCTTATCTAGCAACTCTAAAGCTGATCTAACTGGATAGGAGACCATTTTCACGGAGGGCTGCTGCCCACAGTTGTATTTAGTGGAGCAAATGCAGACTTCACGTGCCCTGAACCACATACAGATGTTTGCACCAGTGCAAACTGCACGCAGAATGTTTTTCTGTCTGGAATGGCAGCACTTTACATTTTCTTGCACATCTTCAGAAGAAAGGAGTCCACAGGGTCAGGACAACAAAGAATTAAACAGAGAGTGTCTGCGACAGGGAGAGTGCAATTATTATGAGTTACAACACTGTCAGGATTAACATGTCTCTTTGACAAAACGTGCAAAGGAATCTCAAGCCATTAAACTGTCTAGCTCCTAGCTATTATATTTGATCCATAAACAGTACCTTCAAAGGTACAGTGCCCTCTAGCACTGTAATAAAGTATTAACCATTAGTTAATACTTACCCTCCAAATTGCTACTTAGAAGCCTCTTTAAGTCCTCCCATTCAAAAACCTATCAAAAAAGAACAGTTGATTCTGAAAGGGCTGCAGCCCCATTTAGAATCAGTGTTTGACTGTCTTCAAATTGTTAACTCTTCCTCATCCCCAGGAGAAGTAATACTATCATTCATATTTTACTGGTTTCTAAATTAGTGTCGTGATTAAGCTTCCCCTGGAGTTTTCAACAGCTCTTTATGACAATGCAGGTTACTCCCTGAAACAGGAATGGCAGTAGTTGAGAAGCGGGATCAGAGTTTAAGAAACCATGTTTTTGAAATGTGGCTAGGAACAAAGGAACTAGATGAGAAAAGAAGTGGAGCAATTTACACCTTGTTATAGAATTAGCCATTGCTGACAGTAGTAGCTGGATATGTAGAACCACAACAGATTACACTCATATCTGAGTCAGGATGAGCTGAGCTACCTCCCCACCTCCCCATGTCCAAATGCAGCTAAACTGTATGAACTAGACTCTCCTGAGCCTTGGTCAAAAGAGCTAATTTATAGGAGCAGGATCAATCTCAGCTGCTTTGATCCCAGATGCCTAGACTCGAAGATGACAAAGCTTGGTGTGGATGCCCTGTAGAAAGGGACCAGAACATGGCATGGTAAAATAATTTTAACAATCACAGAATCTTAGAGTGTTAAGAGGCTGGAATGGACCTTAAAGATCATTGTCCCACCTGCCCTGCCATGGGCACAGACACCTCCCAGGTTGCTCAAGGCCTTATCCAAAAAAGTTCACTAAGACATGTAAAATAATGGACCGCAGGTAGGTAACTCCACTCTTAAATGGTCCCAGTGGCTAATAGGTAGATTATCAGAAAACAGATTATAGCTGGGTAGCTACTGCAGTCATTGGGCAAAGTTCAGTGGGTGCCAGCTTTTCAAGAGGAACTGGGAAAAAACAAGGAAATACCCAAGGCCTTTGATAGGTAGTCCTATGTTGCAAGGCCAGAGCAAGGAGGCACCAGGCAGGGAACATCCATGTTCACACTCTGCTGACTTCTACTGCTGCCCAGAGGGACAGCTGAGGGTCTGTAGCAGTGTGGATGCAGTAAGACAAGTGGGTTTGGTGAACCGTCTCAAGTGCCGGATTTCATACTATGCATCTGTTTGCAGTGTTAAATAAATGCAATACTCACTACAAAATATTCTTCTTCAGTGATGCACTCCTAACTGCTTCTTGAGTTGCTAGTCCTGCTGCTTCCGTATGGAACTCAGAGCTTCTCCCAAGCTCATGTTCTTGGTATTTAGACCCTCCTTGTAGATACAGGCACGGACTTTATAATTGCAGTCACACAGAACCACTCACACAGATTTTGCTGCATGGAAGGGGGGCTACAGAGACAGAAGAAATTCTGTGCCTTTCCCCAGCTACTCATTTTGGCAAGATTATTAGGCTGTGCCTTTGAGATCCCATCAGTACTTCTCCCCTGTCCTGTTTTGACTGCAGAGGATACCCCCAGTGACCAGAGAGAAATGGATGAGATAGCATACAGAAACAGGAGATATTTTCCCACCCTTTATTACAAATATCTATGATATGGATGTCACGCACAGCAGATTATATCTATGCCTAAAAGCAACAGGCCACTCATGGGAAATTGTACTAATTAACTATACAGGCTGATTGTTGTCTCATTTAGTTCCTGTCAGATCTGCCCTGGAGGAGGACACAAAGAAGAGATTGTGGAGACTTCAAGAGGCATGGATGAGTTTTTCCCACAGTTTAGGATACTTACATGTGGGAAAGTCAAGAATCAGTTCAGTTGGTGTACTCTTCCTCCCTTACCTGATTCATCTTAGAAGTCAGGACCTGTTACTCCAAGCAAAGTCCATTCAGTCAGTGTGGTGGGAACTCTTGGCAGTCAAGAGAATCTCTGAGCAAGTAGGACTCAGTCATCCCCAGCTAGCAAGCTACTCCATTTGTTGACTGGAAGAGGACACACAGATTGCCCCAGTGGTGCTAGCATCTGAATCTGGAGGATTAGGTGGAATGCAGAATATGACAAGGGCTTTGGAAACAAGAAAGGGAATCACAGCCAGAAAATCCCTCCTCACATGTCCTCCTTCTATCTCCTCCAGTGGCCTGTAAGATGCTTTCGTTTCAGCCTCTGTTTTCAGTCTCTTTAGTCAGAAAAAAAGGAGCAGCTGGAAAATACTTTTCTAAAGCGTGTGGTAAAATAAATTCAGCCCAGCACATATGGAATACAACCAGAGCAATTCCTATTTTATGCTGGAAGGTTTCTCTCACATGAACTGCAAGATCTCTGAAGTGCTGTCAGTGCTATTTGGAAATAAAAACTATAAGGAGGTCCTATTTTAAAACACTTACGTGTAGAACCCTGTGTAACACATGTCCAGAGCACTGTGAGATACTGCACCTATGGTACAGTTTGCACCACTCATCAATGCACTGAGGCTGGGACTGCTGTTAACTGACTATCCATACATCCAATATATTTAAACAATCCCACAAAAGGCACATATGACCTCTCAAAATACATTATCACATGGAACTATTTTGAAATAAATCATGTGCTACTGGGGTGGCTAGTGAACTTTGAAGTTGTGATATTGTGTATGAAAAGCCTATCTTGTCTTTCAGATGTCTCCCTCCATCCCTGATGTAGGCTTTTGCTTTCCATGGAAGCTTGAACACCACTAAAAATCTTGGCTTAACGGAAAGGAGGTGATTAGTATTCCAAATCAAGCCTTTAACCTCTTGAATGCATTTCAAAAGCACATTGTGGTGTGGGATGTTGTAAAGGTTTTATTGGTACAAGCTTGGGATGCCCTGCATATCTCAGTTGCAGCTTTGCCAGATGGAGGGCGTCAGAGCAGCAGGAGAAGGCTGCTCTGCGAGGGCTCAGGGTGACAGCAGGGCAGGCAGGGCAGTGCTCCCACCCACAAGTGTAGGGCTGCAGGGCAGGAGCAGGGAAGCAGAGCATGTCCAGTGACTCTAATCAGGGTTGGACTCAGTCCAGCAATTGCCAGACAAGTCCACAAAGGCAAGGCAGCTCTCAAGTCAGGCTATGAATTTTAGTCACTGGGTCAGGGACCAGGGGCAGGAACATGGTCAGGCATATCTGCAACATAGCTCCAGTAAGGACAGAGGCCTGAGTTTAAAAGCGGCTCTCACCACTCTCCCGGGTCTCTCCGGGGGGAGACCCTGACAAGGCTCCACACAGATCTCACACAGCTTGTTTCACAGCGTCTCACCCCAGGTTACAGCTGCACATAGCAGACCTGGGCATGGGCACAGGCAGGCAAAACCCTTGCTGGGTGCAGGGAAGGTTGTAGAGCCTGTTGGTGCACTCTGGCTCTGGCACAGGAAGGCAGCTCTTCCTAATCTCAAGAGGTGATAAATGTGAAATCGGTGGATGCTATACTTCCACCAAGTAGTGCCCAGTGCCTGGGGATGAGCTATTTTATAACAGTCTGGAAAACAATACACAGCAGAACTGAACAAAATGTCCAGCACAAGCAAGCGAACAGAAAAACATCTGTGGCACGTTATGGAGACACACTCACAGAGTCACCCACATCCACGCCCATCCACACAACACATCTGAGGTCATTACAGAATTCTGTTTGTTTCTGCGAAAGAGAAAGAGAAAAATGTTTGAAGTTTCCTTCTTGATGCATGTTTAGAACCTCTGACTCAATTTTCTCCCACTCTCCACGTGGTTTGACTCAACTCAGTATACCTTTCTCCTGCATCAACCATTTAAGAAGCGTAACAGTCTCTGCCACTTCAGCCCACTCATCCAGGGCACCTAATAGCTACTGAGAAGGCTCCTGTAGCACACCTGTAGCACACCTGAAGTCAGGGACAGCCTCCTGACACCCACACCACAAAATACAAGAGATGTTGCAGTACACCCTGGACACTAACCCTGGGAAAAAATTATAACTAAACACGGGCTGGATGCTGAAGAGTATCTTCTTTGCTGCAGGAAGAAAATAAAACACATCCCTTACAGAGTATATCCAGTCATTCTCAAGCAAAACCATCTGGCTGAGTCCTTGTCATTGCCCAGACAGAACTTCAGGAGTGTGCATCAGCACCGGTATCCAGACCCAGAATATTTGCCACTCCTGTGACACCATGCAAGCAATCTTTCTCAGGTGATAGCACAGTCAGACACTGAGAAGGTGAGGAAGCTAATTGGTGACACCAATTAATGCTCTGTTTCATCACAGTCCCTTTGCAGACTCAGATTCCAAACAAACTCAAAGTCAAGCGAGACTTGGAGGTTAGCGTCTACCTGTATGTTACATGGAAGCTGTTACTGATGTGTTTCACATTCAAACCAATAAAAACTGAAACACTCGGTGCTCCAGACAGATGGGAGATTTCTAGGCTGAGAAAAAACCTGAAGAGAGTCACAAAAAGAACCTCTGGTCAGAAATGAGAAATGTTAGCAGTGGAAAAACCCACCTAATGCCTGCTCAAACAGCATTTGACTCTAGTTTGTTTCTTCTGAAATTTTGAGATAATCTTGAAACTTTGCAAAAGAAAAGGCATCAAGAAAGAGAAGTGGGAAGCAGAGCAGTGCTACAAATTTAATCTTTTGGTAAATAATAGCTCTGTGCAAACTCTGATTCCATGGCTGGCGAAGTAGCACACTATGGCAAGAGGAAAAGGGACTAGAAAAACAAGAGAAGGAAAACAAATAGTCCTATCTCACTCAACACCACCAGAGACTATAAAAGAAGGGAAGAGGGTTCTCCTGAGCTTGGTACATCCCTCTGCAGTGGGAAGGTCACAGGACAGCTTTTGAAAGTTCCTGACCTGGAGGCCTTCCTGCTCTTTGAGGGCCTCTCTTTCCACACAGTGCTATTCCAGAAAACAGAGGCCATGTCTCATAGCTGCTTTAAACACTAAGTCAAGATCAAGGTATTAGAAAAGCTGTTAAATGTTAACAGGAAAAAATGTTTAGTATTTTTGGGAGTTTCCTTGACTTGGGAGGGGAAAGGTTAAATTAGTAGGTTCACTGATGAAGAAAAACCACTGTTGAACATAGCCTAAAGGATTATTTTACTGCTAATCAGTGGATTTTATTGTAATTGTTGAATTAAAAACACACTGCTGGATATCAAAGAACTCAGGCTTTATCACTGAGCAGGGCTATCTGTAGCAGGGACCACAGGAACTGAAAAACAAGACTTCAAATGTAAGGCTTATTCTATTCAATTAATTCAGCCTACAGAAGAGAAGTTTCAGAGGTGACATAATTGCTGAATATAGGGATTTGCACACAGAAAAGCATTTAATAAGCGGAGGAGGCAAGCAGACAGGCGTTTCAGTCTTTCTGTCAGAGACATAATGTGAACCAATTGTTGGAAGTTCAACAAGAGAAGTTCTTTCTTATTTAAATAAGTTGTAATTTCTGGGAAGTCGGAACTACTACAGCATAACAGTGAAGGTCACCATCTTTTGGAGTCTTTATGACAAGACTGTATATCTTTCAAGAACACTTTTAAACATACTTACTATCTTGCTTCAGGGGGAAAACTGCAGAGTATGTTCAAGCTGGCTCCTTCCGTCACAAAGTCAAGATACCTCTGTGGTGCATTCACCCTCCAGGACAGACAGTGAAGTTTGGGATGGGGCTGACGGCAGAGCAGCCTGAAAAGCATCTTTTGTATGCCTGTCAGCAGATGGCCCAGGTGTTGTGTAAGCAGCCAGTGCCCCCAGCTGCCCTTGCACATGTGAGACAGCAGAGCAGCAGCTTCATGCCACAAAGGTCTAGAAGGGTTTTAAGATCAGTTAAGAATAACTCTCCCAATGCAGGGATCACATATCTCCCTCTGAAGCATTTGGCAGTGGCTAGAGACAGCATACCAAAGGAGACAGCCGCCTGGGCAGGCACAGTCTGGCAGTCGCTGCATCCTTGGCACAGGCTGAGCAGCACACAGGGTGTCCTTGGAGGTCTCCTGTGCATGCAGCGACCAGAGCTGACCCTATTTAATTTATGAGCTCGTCTGAGATCACAGCCTCATGTATTATGGCTCCAGGCTCCATTGAAATGAACTTTATTAAAATAAATTCCAGCTGCTTGGAAGGAGTTACAGAAATGACAAAAAGAAGGCAAACTCCTCCATTCCCTAACTCACTGACAGCAGAAAAAGAAATAGTTACTGGAGACCAAGCAAAATTCAGCTGGCTCAACTGAAGGGGCATGAGAAAAAGATCTCGTCAAAGAACAAGCAATTTTGATAAAATGCAACAGTTCCAAATGCTAAGTCAGAACTCCCAGCTAGGCGACAGGCTTAAAGCAAAGAGGCAGAAGGACAAAGGGTCAGGAGGGCACCTGATAAAGCTTCTGACAGAAGGTGGGATACATTTTAATAAATCAGATTCATTTGCAAGGGGTCTTGAATGCTTGTACCTTTCCTGTTTTGTCTGTTCCCTGGCCTTTGGTCTGCTGTATTTCCTTCCCCAGGATGCCTGTGGGCCGTTAATGGAGAATATTAGGGAGCAGCACCAGGATGTACCTCACTCTCAATGTTGTTGCCAGCAGCCTACAAGTTCATTATTGTCCCTATTTGGTAGATGCTCTTTTTGTCCTTGCTTGGATCGTGGGGAATTTCAAAAGGATGAGATTTCTAATGAAGCCTGGCATTCTTGCCCAGCCACAACTAATCAGAATTGCAGTCTGGTAAGGATCTCAGACGAAAAACTCCAGTTTTCTGCCCTTTCATGGATCAGCAGTGAGGAGATTAGATCTAGACCCTCCCAGAGCAGCAGAATTGCTCTCCTTCATCATAGGGTTGCCAGGAAAAGTGCAGTTTTCACGACTCAGATGCTCAGAAATCTACTGCAATGCACCGTGGGGAAGGATCTGAACAAATGGGATTAGCTGTTGATTTAGGTGGGAACTAACCCTGCTCTTATGAAGTACTCATGAACTAGTTACATTTATAGAACCTACAAAAATGGGGTGTAACCTTCACCCCTCAGAGCCAGCCCCCATTCCCACCTCATGTTTTGGCACTGAAACTGCCCCTTGGAGTTCCAGTATGAGCACTTAAACTTTCAGGAGTTAGCAGCATGTGAGACACCAGCAGTGCTTATGCGACCTCATCCCCATTCCTACCCTTCTGCTTCCCAGCAATGTATTCTCATGACCTGCTAGCAGATTTCCCCAGTTTTAACCAGCATTGCCAACAGCCTGTTTTCCACAAGAAATTCTGGAGTCTCCTTACAATCACTTATTGATAGTGCTGGAAATAGCCTTTTTCACCTCATGTCAGGCATCACAGACAACATGAGTGATACTTTACTTGAGGGTCCCTACATCCAAGCCACCTACAGTGCAAAAAAACCCCAACAAACCAACAAAAAAATCCACTAAACCACCCCAAACTAGAAGTCTGGGATCTAGTTAGTTTCAGTGAAGTGGAAAGAGCACATCTCTAGTATAGTCAGCAAAGCAAAAACATTTGCCAAATAATCCCATAAGTCAGGAGGATCTGCAGATCTTCAACAGTTTAATGGCATTCACTGCCACTGTGGGAAGGATGTCACACCTCAGTAAGAACAGGTTCCACCAAATCAGATGAGAACATTTTAGTCCAGCAGTAATTTCACTTAATGTCAGCTCTGAAGCAGAGGTTTCATGTGAACAGTGTAGCTGAAAGCCATTAGACTTCTCCCTCATGCTATCGTCAACCACTTTTGGCAAGGCCTGTTAAACGGAATAACTTGCAGAGTGAGCCAGAAATAGGGCCTGTGGAACAGATTCTTCAGATCACAAATGTTAAACCATGGAAATGGATTGGTGACAAAGAGGGTGGAGGGGAGAGAGGGAAGTTTCCACACACTATTTTTTCCCCCATCACCACCACACGTGGTCTACACCCCAACATATGTTTGCAATGAGTGTAGCCCAAGAGACGTTCCAGACCTCACTCAAGGGCTGAAACCTGAAAGAACCAGCCAAGTTTGAGATTAATTAAAGGGCAGGGTAACAGTGTGTGTTGAGTGTAATGGAGTCACCCATGCTTAGATTCCACAGGCAAGGGGGCACAGAGACACCAATGGCCCTCTCATCTATAGTCTGAGGCTCTCTTCAGCAGCCACTGAAGGGCTCACCTCCTAGCTCAGATTAGGTTTTCAACTGTGACTAGGCTGTCAATTTGGGCACCCCAGGTGTGTTCCCAAAGTTAGGGGGATGAAGCGTACTTTGGGGAGCACTTGGCTTTGAAAGAAGGTTCTTTGAATTTTATGGTTCCTTCCTTTCTTGCCTCTACTTCTGCCTCTCTCTCCACTACCACTGGATTGGTTTACCAATTTTCACAGAAACATTCTGAGCATGGAAGAAAATGTCTCTTCACTTAGCTAAATCCAAAGTATGCCAAGATAGATGGTTGCCGAAGAGTGAATACCATGTCAGGTCATGTCGGATCAGAAATAAGCAAGCTAAATGTGTTTAGCAAAAAAAGAAATTAAATACAGCAAGAGGGTGACTGTGGGACACAATGTTCATGCTCATACAATTCTTCTAAAAGTTAAAGTTATACATACATGTTTAATAGAGAGATTTAGGAAAAATAAGTTTGTAAGTTTGATAGACTTGGAGACTTATATCTTTAAAATTCCTGAGAAGATATTACAGAAAATCAGGAATACAGATATATGTACTAACACATTACTGGTGACATAAGTTAATTTAGGGAGACCTATTAGGAGAATGAGATAGTTTATATAAATGTGTTATTTTATTTATCACAAATGTTTGTGTACTTGATTTAAAAGACAGCTAAAGATTTACTGGGACCTGGGATATAGGCTGGGGATTTTTATAAAGCTATAAATGAAAAGGGAGCAGAAAGGAGAAACACATTTCAATTTTATATCCCCAGTACTGAGACTGGAACTAAATACAGAGCAACAGAACAGTGCTCCCAAAGAGCCACAGCTCTGTCACATGGAGGCCTGGCAGGTAACATATGGAATTGTTAGACGGAAAATGACCCACCAATTTTTGGCTTCAGCAGAACTTTTTTCCCAATGGAGTAAGTGCAGTAACTAAATAAAAATTCATGGAATAGGCTGAATGATGCAGGTCCATATCTTATCAGAGCTGGTGCCTATGTTCAAATGATGAATTAGTTTTGGCAGCTGAATTTGGAAATTCATTGCTGTTTTTATTTATCATCAGTGGAGGAAAGACTAGCACTTGGAAAGGAAGTCTATAAATCTTAACATTAGAGAGGGGAAAGGGCAAGGTGTTTTACATACACACAGAGGGCTAGACAAGAAATTTTTTTTCTAGATACAAAGAACAGTGTGCAACAGATTTCTTTTGAATATTTTTCATTTACTGAAAAATAGAAAAAATATTCCGTGCACATCTCCTTTGTTCTTTTAATTCCAGGTTTTATTAATTTTCACCAAAAAACCTGTAGGCATTTCAACAAGAATAAAAACTTATTGCTTCTTTTACACAAAAAAGTGATTGCAGATTTTTGCCAGAAAGAGGAAATGACAACAGAAAGCAATCCTGTTTATCTCTTTGGAAGATGATATAAACAGAGTTTTTCTGGGATGAGAAGAGTTTGGGAATCACCTCACCCTCAGATGAAGTGTCTGACCCAAACAGTGGTTTGCTACTCTCCACTATGGAGCACAGATGGGGAATGCACAGTTCTCATAGGGAAATAGCCAGGTAGAACAAGGCTGCTGAAAGGGTGATGGGGGCAGCACTTGTAAATGATGAAAAATCCTGACATCAGTTGAAAGTAGTCTGAGGAGCTCCAGTCTGCATGGGAAAGAACAAGAAGATGCAGCAGATATTTAACCGTTCTCATAAAACTTTCCATTGGCTATTTGCAGTGATTCCTCCTACCCCCAGGCAAGATGAACAAAACTGCCTAATTAAGTCCACATCTTTGAATGTCCCAATTAAAGATGAGGAGCCCCACCTCCTCATCTTCTCTTGCTGAGAGGCACCCTGCATTCCCTGATTGAAGCTGGTGGCAACATTTAATGTAGTATGCTGAGAGCTTATGGATAAAAGTTTGAAGCTCTGAGAATCTCTCCCATGCCTGTGAATTTGGGATGGAGCTGGTAAGGAACAGGCTCTACATGGAACATGGACACTTTAGTTTGAAATGAGCCACTGAGGAAGTCCATAAACTCTCTGGTGACAGCAGGTGACAACAAGAAGCCCTCGAGGGTAATAGGGGCGGGCAGTAGCTTCAGAAGAGGTTTGCCTCTTACCTTGGCAAGCACAAGGGAAACTCCCTTCTCTGCCTCCTCTTTCCCTTAAACAAAAACAACCCCCCTCAGAGCATTTTGGAAAGGAGAATTAGTGCACTAAGATGACAAGGCATTCTGCAACATGGGTCTGAGGAACTGCTTTCCAGGAAGACATTCTCGTACACACAGATCACAGGAACCTGAGCCCTTTTCATATCAAAGCAACTTGCTCAGGCGCCTTCAAAGTGCATTCTCCATTCCAAGGCCTAATAGAGTTCGAAACCTGCAACGAATGAGAAAATATAAATTTCTGCCAAAGAGTCCCACTCCCTGGATTTTTAAGAGATCAAAACGTTTCAAGCTGCTAGTTCTGCAACTAAATATGGGATAAAATGGGATATTTTATCCCATTAACAACACTGCCTTCACACTCCTTTTTCTTCAAGTCCCTAGTTTAAGAAGGGTTAGAGAACTGGGAGGTGAGGGAGGGAGGAAAAGTACTGAAAGGAGAAAAACTGCTAAAAGACAATGCAATGACATTTTAGAAAATGGAAAACTGAAATTAAATATAATTGTATCATTGGAGTAAAGCAGGATCAAATATATCTGAATTATTACATAGCATGACTCTTGATTTCCAAGGAGTAGAATCAGCATTCTGATATGTTGTGTGACTCATAGAAAAACAGTTCCAACTTTAAACTGTAGGATAATGGTGACAAGATCAACAGCTGATGACTCTGCAGCACCCCATATAAGCTGTTCCAGTGTGATCTCCACATCAAGATCAGATCAGCTTGTGGCTGAGGTGAAGCCTTAGATCATGACAAACTTTTTTTTCCTGATCTTAGTTTTAAATCCAGTCCAGCAACCACTTGCCACATCAAGCGTCATGCATTTACCAAAACCTTCACCAGCCTCTCTCTTAATACTACAAATCCTGAATGGATCCCCTAAACCCTTTTCAGCCCCCAAGCTCTCCTGAATGCTGCCCAACCCTAGCCTCACCTAAGGCTGTCCTGACTGATACCTAAATATCCATGGCCCTTCTCTGAACCAGCCTTTTTTCTTGCCCTGTAGGCAAGGAAAGGCAGAACAGAATGAGAAATCTTAATCCCAGCCCAAATCCTGGCTGCCTCTCTGGTGGAAAGACACCAAGCAGTTCAGTCGCCCGTGCCAAAATTCAAAGCAGCCTTACAACGCTGTGCTCTCTCTAAATGCTCTAAATTGCTCCACACTAACTTGTATTCACAGACCCATTTCAATGGGCAGCCATCAGTAATATCCCAGAAACTACCCCTACTCTGAGACCTCTGGACTTCAGCAGACCACAGCTAAGACCAGCATTAGGAGGTTGCAATAAACAGCCTTTACTGCAGTACCAGAGGGCTTGCAAACATAATGAGGCTGTTGTGACAAACACCCGGTGGCTCCAGCTGAACTTGCAGGGAGACCTATTGCAGAACGCCAAGGTTCACAATGGATTTATAATTCTTGTTCCAAAATACAAGCATCAAAGAGTTTCAGCCAGTCTCCTACATGGAGGTTTCCAAAAGTAAATGTAAACAGGCCAGAAAGCTCCTCCAAGCAATGATTACTTTCAGGGATGCAGTGCCTCAACAGCCTTCGACTAAAATTAGGATTATGAATAGGAAGTAACTGGAGTTCCTTTTGTTCATGAATCCCAGAAATTTGCACAAGCAGGCAGATAGGGCTCCCAGACCTGTGCTTTACTCAAGCATGCAACATCAAACTCTTTTGAACACTGGATGTATAGCTGGGGTTAGACTTAACTTTTGGAAAAGTAGGACAGGCCATGACTAGTTCTTATCTTGCCCTCAAAGCTTGCAGAAGAACAAGAAAACAGCGACATTCAAGAGCAAAATTAGAAGACAGAAGGTCTCAGCAGTTATGATGTAGCATCAGGCTGTGTGAGAAAAATGAGGAGAATGTGAGTTGTTTTTACACAATAAAAGACTTCCATGGATCATGGAAAGAACTATGTTCAGTAGGATCCTACAGCTTGCACTGACACCACGCTGTGATAAAGCCTAGGCCTAGGAAGGAATCAGACTGAACTTCTGTCCCCCCCGACCAAGCAACAAAGTGCTGGTAGCAGGCTGACCACAGCTGATGGTTTTCCAGGTTCAATCCTGGAGCACTGCTGTGCCATGGGTGCTGAGATCACAAAGATTGTGCTAGACCTTCTACTCAGCTGGCACCAGAATGTTTTACTTATAGTTTATTTACTGTCTAAACCTGTGGTAGGTTGAGCCTGAGCTGATGGACAGCTCGTTTGACCAGTGGCGCTTTTCGAAATTTCCATATATAAAGGCTGAA
The DNA here is from genome assembly GCA_013397815.1 of Aleadryas rufinucha. Classification (NCBI taxonomy): domain Eukaryota; kingdom Metazoa; phylum Chordata; class Aves; order Passeriformes; genus Aleadryas; species Aleadryas rufinucha. Next base: position 210,672 of record VZTH01012081.1, read on the forward strand.
GGGACAGGAAGTTCCTCTCTCTCTTTGGGGTTTGGCCGTTCCCGCAGGAGGGG
>VZTH01012081.1:210795-281674 GCA_013397815.1 Aleadryas rufinucha
AAACTTTTAAGATTTTCTGTGGAGAAGCGAGTTGCTGCTTTAAGCTAGAAGCTGTTCACCCTTAGAAAAGGACTACCCCATGTCATGGCCCATGTGATCCCATATCCATGGGAGAGTTGTTTTCCCGGTAACAGCTTTATTCCCGGGCGGGGGCTGTTGTACTGGGGCTGATACGGTTTTGGGAGACCACGGATTGCAAAGGAAACCTCTTTTCTCCTTACCTAGTGGAAAGATTCTTAACATTGTGGATACTGACTAAGAATTATGTAATGTTATCCTTTGTGCTGGTTTAGGGAAGAAGAAAGGAGGAGGGGGGTGTGAGTAAAAAGAGGGATTTTGCTTTGATTTTCTTATTATTTTCTTTTCTCTTTTAATTCTGTTAATAAACTTTTCATTTTCTTTAAGTTTGAGCCTGTTTTGCATTCCTCCAGATCTCCTATCTCACAAAAGATGAAGAGGTGAACTGAAACCACTACACTAATTGGTGTTTCTGCCCGGTTTCAAATCCAAATCCCTACAAAATCTAAGCCAGTCAATAGGTTCACCTTCTCAACTCATTTCACCCCATAATCAATTTTTCTTTTTCCAGTGTTAGTTTTTCAGAATACAGCAGTTAGAGGTGTTCTTAAATCTGTTCCATCCCACAGCTAACAAATTTAGCCATATATTAATAAGAATTTCCAGTGCCAGAAGTTTTCCTAAACTAGAACCTTCTTGCATAGCTATTCACCCTTCATTCTTAACTCATGTCTCATTTTATTCCAGCGAGCAAGACGTTACTGAACCCAAAGAATCCTATCAACACCAGCCTTCATTCATTCCTGAGGAAAGGGCAAACACCAGCTTCAGAGTTTCTTGTGCCAGCCCTCACTATCCTTGTAAGTAACTCTGCAGAAAAAACCCCAGGGCTGTTAGGATTGCAGTCACACTTTATATTCATTACTGTACACTATGCTCTTCAAAATTCTGGATAACCCTAAACCTGATGCAGCATGTCAGGCTGCTCCCCTTGGCATGTCTCATAGCAGCCCTGCTGTCCGGGCAGGCTTAGCCTCAACAGCACAAATACAGGTCCTTATAAGAAAAATGGGGACAGCCCTTCTACTAGGGCCTGTTGCAATAGGACAGGGGTAATGACTTTAAACTGAATGGGGGTAGATTCAGATCACTTATAAGGAAGAAATGTTTTCACAGTTTTTGTATTGAAACACTGGAAGAGGTTGGCCAGTGGGGTGGTAGATATACCTTTACTAGAAAAATTCAAGGCCGGGTTGGAGGGGCTCTGAGCAACGTGATCTGGCTGAAGATGTCCCTGCTCATTGAAGGGGGTTGGAGGTAGTGGACCACCAATCTAAACTATTCTATGATGATTCCATGAAATATATTCCTCCTAACCCCCTAATCAGACTATCAAGACATTCTCTGCTTCTGTAACCAATCAGTCTGCTATAAACAGGTGAGCTTTACAGTTTTTTTACAGTTTTAATAAACTTTTATTTATCCTTGCATAGATCCAAACCATAACCTTCCACTGTCAGTGAGGCAGGCTTCCCTTTACTCATGGAATCTGACAACAGCAGCTGTAAGCACTACAAGCCTTCCAGTATCCTGAAACGTGCCGTACTCTCAACCTTCTGGTCCTCGGCTTTTATCCTTACAAGAAACATCTCTGCGTATTATAAACCAATTACATGGGCTACTGTAGTCCTCTTCCTGCAAACAACAGTTAGCAAAGCTCTTATAAGGTCCTGCTGACAGTAACAGGAGGGTGTGGCAGAAGTCCTCCTAGTTTGGGAGCATAAAGGGTTGAGCATGAAACAGTTACTCTGGAGATTTCATCATTAAGTCAGAAGCTAGCAGACCACCCTTTCCCACCAAGCTGATTTCAGGGTAGAGACAAAGAGACTGCTCTCTCCTCTACTTCTGCTTTACCCTCCCCTTTGCTACTGGAGCATAGGAGTCCTCAGCACGGCTTGTGAGGAATTCAAGAGGAGAGGAGAAGATCTCATTACCATTTTGCTGCCTATTAAAGAGTGAGACAATCGAGCTGCGGTAAAAAATAAATAGCTGTATGCAATTACAAGAATCGCCAGACATCTCATTTCATGTCAGGCAAAACTATTGCCTAATAGGAAGACAATATAATCCTGCTGTTGCCTTGCTCAGATGAGAGAGACTTGAGCTAATTAGCTTCCACTATAGCCAGGCATGAAATTGCCAAGTTTATTTTATGATAGCCATCTGAACTGTGATGTGCTCTCTGCATCTTCTCATCACATAAAACCTGGTGTAACCAGCTTCAATACTCTAACAAAGTGCAAGCTCCTCACTAATGACCACAGGGATACTGAGGGAAATCTAAGAGAAAACAAGAGAGGGCTCCCAAATCCTAGACATGCCTCTGCTCTGGAGCCTTGGTCCCTGGTAGGACATCTTCCCACCTCTGCTCACAGCTCACCAGTGTGAGGAGATTCCTTGCAGCCAAGGGCCTGGATCCCACAGCATTCTGCAGCCAAACTTTCTCATCAAGTTTTGGCATTCATTAGCCAGAGCAGGAGTTGCTGGGGACTCCAGGAAGAGCCAGCAAGCGTGAGAAAGAACATTCAATCTCGGTGTTACAGGAGGCAGGAGATTGTTTTCATAACATCTGTGGTGAGAGTGTATAAAGCAATAGACAGACTGCCAATACTTGGAACTACTCAAAAGGCAACTCTGGCAACCTCACAGATTGTTTTATAAACAATTGGTTTCAAACTGATCCTGAAGTTAATGGGAAAGGCAACAGAGTCGCTTAAGGATAAAGGTGCTGTGGTTTCTGCATTCCCTGCTGACTACTTCCACAACAGCAGCCCTACAGCAGAGTGCTCATGCTCAGGCATGGAAGTTGTGTCTGTCCATCTCACACTGCTGGCAAAAACCAATGTGGCAAACCTCAGCAGGTGAAACACAGCCAACCTGCTGCCCTGCCTGTCTCGTAAGTCTCAGTCTCCTGAGAACAACTCTTCCAGAGAAATTTGCTTCCTACATCCCCTACAGGGCTGGCTGCAACTCATCCCACTGCCCTTCATGGCCCGACCACAGCTTGGCATTTGCTCAGCAAACCAACCGACCTGGCCATGCTGGCTGGCTCCTCAGGGCAGGGCACTGCTCTGTGGGGGCCATTCCTGTCATTGCCTTGTCAGGGCAAACCCCACACCACCACTGTCTGTCCCAAACACCTCCCTCACCTCCAGACCATGTGCCAAGGCCTCCCCCTCCTCCTTAAGCAGTTCCCTCCTACGAGTGAGTACACCTCACCTTCCAGAGGCTCCCACACTGCCCCAGCCCACCTTCCACACCACCTCACTTCCACAGGTTCATACAGACCTGGTACTCATGCATTTCCACTTAAAAACCAAACAAGACAAAAAATAACAACAAACCCAAACCTTCAAGAAAACACCATACCAACAAACCACACACAACAGTGGCAGTGGCTACATCACTTCAGTGTCTCAACCAGTCTCTTCCCAGCCTCACAACACACAAGGAGACACATTAGCTTCCACCAAGCACCAACATGACACCAGTGACACACCTGCTGCCATACAGGCACTGAAGTCAAATCCTGTGCAAAACTGTACCCAGTTCCCAGGTGACTGGGAATGCACTGGTTTTGAGGAAAGGCATCCACTGGTCTCTCCAGGCAGCTTCTCTGATACACCACACAGAGGAGCATACCTCACTGCTGCTCTGTCCTACTTTGTTCTGAAGAATTGCCCACAGGGGTCTAGAGGAGCCTCTCCAAAATACAAAGTGCTCAGGTGTCACTCTCTTTGCCCAAGTAAAAAGTGACAGGATGAGAGGAAACAGCTTCAAGTAGCACTGGGGAGTGTGGAAGAAAGAAGGGGGATTAGATTGAATACTAGGAAACACTTCTTCACTGAAAGGGTTGGCAAGAATTCCCCAGTCTATCCCACCGCAGAAGACCAATACACCCTGGTTTTAGGTCACAAGTTTAGAATATAGCTTTATAATCCTATTTTGTTCAATTCCAAGTCTTTTACATAATGTTTACTATGAGGTAACCACTGAAAAAGCAGAAGAAATCCCTCAATCAGAAGTTATTCAACTATTTTCAGTCTGTTTAAGAAGAAGAAGGAAAAAAAACCCCAAAAAAACCCTGTACTTTGTTTTATAGGAACTTACACCCTCTAGGGAAAAATGGTTTTGCCAAAAGAATTCCCAATCAGTGCTTACCAGAGTTAATTACAACATCATATTAAAAGAACAACTTCTTTTTGAATACTTAAGAGTATCGTGAAACAACCTCTGCCAAAATTAAAGGTCTGCACTCTGCTGGGTTATTGTTCCAGGCTGTCTGCAGACATCACTGCACAAGTTATACTATTCTGACATCATTTTGCAAGTTCAGTGCACAAAGCACATGCCTGTACTGTAACATGACAGGACCTCACATTTCCACCCTAGTAAACCCCAAATAGTTTCCAGAAGTGCTATGTAGAAAATACCCAGGAAGCATGCTGGGTAAGCCATTCATATGATCACATGCTCTGGGATTCTTGCTGTCTCTGAAGAACTTCCATATGTCCAGCCTATAACTCTAAGGAGGGCAAAAAGAAGGAAAAAGTTAGTCTGGTGCACAATCCTCTGATCTCCAGCACTGTCACAACTGTTGCTTTGGAGCTGGTTACCTGATGGTGGCAGACAGATTCCAGAAGAACTGCAGAATGAGAGCCTCCAGGAAAATTGTTTGGACCAGAAGAGGCAACATGGAGAAGACTTAAGGTTATGAACAGCAGATAACGCTGGCCAGAGACACACGGTGGAAAAGGTCTGGCATTCTGGTGTCATAGTGAGGATCCGGGGTCCTGCAGGAGGCCTATGTCTGATGTCAGTCTGGAGTAGCAGCTTGATGGTCTCACTGGGGTGTAAACCAATAGTTCCTAACCTGGTGAACACTCACAGAATGAAGAGCAGTATCAGAATAATCCCTGAACTGATGCCATTGCTCAAAGAAATGTTGTGAAGGAATGGGAGTTACTAACATCTGGACCCTATAGGTGGGAAGGAAAACGTTCTCTTGTTTCCTAAAGATAGGGCCTGTTGTAGTTACAGAAGTAGGTTTCCATACTTTCTGCTTAACTCTGGATTGCTGAGGACAGAGGAGTTACTCCATGCCACCATTCATCAGTGAGAGAGTTACAGGAAAGAAGATACTAGAGAGAAATTTAATTCAAGTGCGTGAAAATACCATCCTTGGGGCCCAAAGCAGGATTTTCCCTCTCAGATTCCATACCTCACAGAGCATCTACAAACTACTTGAAGCGTTATCCTTCGCTTAAACCCCTATTTTAAATGGAGGTATTATTTTTTGCCCAGAGAACTGAGAATAGCTTTTCTCCAGGTACACAGCATCCAATATTGCCCTAATCCCTCCCCACAAAAGCCAAACAGCACACAAACCCCAGTCAACTGTATTATTAGGAGCTTAGAGGAGAGAAAGCAGAAAATTTATACCTGTGAGAAGAAAGAATTCACGGCCAGGGTTACAGAATTTACTTAGGAGAACGTAATTTCCCATGTTTGGCAGACAAGATTCCTGCCATAAGGCAAAAAGTTGCATGAACTCTGCCAGCACATGTCGCTGCCCTGAAAGGGGTCAGCCTAGCTGGGCTGCTATCCCAGGCGAGGCAGCAGTGTCCTTCCCGCAGACACGCAGTGTACGTGCTGTGTCTCGGCGGCCGCGTGTTCGGGCAGCACCGGCTCGGTATAAGCAGGGTGCGCCGTAGGCGAGGTGACCCTGGTGTTCAGGTCTCCCAGGATCCCCGGAGGCGAAAGAGAAGAGGGAGAGAGCCACTTCCAATGACACTTCCAGAGTTTATTAGCTCCGAAAGGCGCAGGAAGGGAAATGGCCGGAGGGTGCAGGGTTACACGGTCTTTTTTAGGGAATCGGAACCGAACCATGTTTGATAGACAGATAGATAATGGGAGGATCCGAAACACGTACAACCAATGGGAGACCTACAGAGGAGGGGTTAACTCACAACAACTAATGGGGGACAAAACTTAACAGAACCTTCTAGAGGGAGAGGTGGTGGCTTCAGACCTGGGTCTCGCCCTCTGAGGATCCTTCACTCTCCAATTCGTCCTCCCATTTGATGGGCAGGGCATTAGGAGCCGAGGGCAAGCCTCTAGTGGCCCAATGCGCCCCAACAAGCACACACCTGCTAGGAATTGTTTATAATGGCTACAGCACATTTAGTACCTTATCAGCAACATTTTACTCATAGCTTTGGTTCACTAATTGCATATTTTTTGCTAAGGGCCTTTTGCCAGTTTACAAGTGTTTGAAGACTTCCATGCTAGTAGATTTTTACACTGACAAGCTTTTAGCATCAATCTGGTTTAAGATGTCATTCAGAAATCCTGGCTACTAACTGAGGTTTACATGTAATAAAAGGCCAAGGCTAGAGCAGAGTCTCAGAGGCTAATGGGATAGAGCCAGACCATGAATAATTGAGGGTATGTTCTCCATTTATGGCATTGAGTGGTAGCATTTGTGGGAATCCCAGGGTCCTTAGGTTTTTCAGCAGTGAGCCCCTGTGGCTGCCTGCTCCTCACTTTTCCCAACAACATCACAGTCTGACACCACCACTTTGTGGTAGCACAGATTCTTTCCCATGGGAATTTTTCTCTTCTTCTCCCTGTGTTCTATAAATAAAGATAAGGTTTGGATGTTATTGAAACTGTCTCTGGAAAGATGGACAGTTCTACCTGGCCTATGGGCCTAGGGGGAGGTTTTGAATTGACCCAATCCGGAGAAACTTTTAGAAGTCTATATAAGTTTTAGAATTAAATAATAAAATCAGAATTCCGCCTCACCCGATCCAGTCCTCATTTTTCCCAACAACAGCACAGTCTGGCACCACCACTTGTCTGTCCTTTGGCAGCCAGAAACCAGGCTTTTCTGAAGTCTACCACATTCAGCCTAAATCCTGAACAAAGCTGGCAGCGACCAGCCACACCACCACACATGGGAGAGCTACAGGGAAAAGAACAGCTGCCACATGTTAAATTTGAGTGTGTGCCATACACAAAACAAGATGCATTGTGACCTATAGGCTTACCCATAGCCACACTAACTAATGCAATTCCTCTTCCCTCTCCAGAAGAAAAAAAACACCTCATGGAAAGAATTATAGCGGCTCGTGAGTGCTTCATGATCACACAGAATGAGGAACGTCACCAGTTCATTACTAGGGGCCTTGCTTCAGGCCACAGGGCGGTCACAACTCTACTCCTGCAATATTAATTATCGGCCTGGGACAGCTATAGAGCAGCTTATTGGCTAGCACAAAATGCTTCCATGTGCTGAGCTTCTGCAGAGGCTGGTGCTGTGGGCTTTGCTAGACAAACACTGCAGCTCCCAAGAAGCCTGAGTGCTAGTCTGATTTCTAGCTCCAGCAGCAAACCTTCACCTCTGGAGAGCAGCTGGGAGCCTGGCCCAAGGAGCAGCAGCAGATTTCTTGCTTTCTCAAGGTCTGAGGACTTCCTTCCTGGGATCTTTTTTAGATCAAATTTAAAAGTATTCAATGCTGTCTCCTTCCCCACGGACTGACAACTCAAAGGAACTGAGGATGGAGGGAAACAGGAAAAAATGGGACATGGAAAGAAGCACCATGAGAATTTCCTCAGGCTGAACTTCCAGAGCTAGGTAGAGCAGAAACTCAAGAACGAAACACAACTCTCACAGTAGTGGAAGACATGCAACAAAATATCCAACTATGTGCTTCTCCAAGAAATGGAAGGGAAAATTATCCCTAAAAATGCCAAGCATGTAGCACAAATCATTTACGAGGATAATACGTTTGTAATTACAAGTTGTTTTTGCTACCCTGCTGCCAGAGTAACTGCGAGCAGAAGGAAGAGATCAGTGTCATCATCTCGTTCCCCTGGGACAAGCCCGGGCTGGGCTTTTTTGGTAGAACACCTCCCTCCAGTGGCCAAAAGCAAGTGGTTTCCACAGAGCTCGGGCAGCTGGGGACCCAAGCTGGGGACAAGCAATTGTCCTCACCTTCCCTTCTCACCTTCTCGTTCCAGCTCCACAACAGGCTGAATGGAAACCAGAAGCACCCTTCCCCACCTAGGAGCCATCAGGTCAGGCATGGCAGTTTTGCCAGGAAGTGGGGCCCTGGGAAAGGATTACCACCCGATTAAAGCAGGGTGCTCCAGGAAACCAACCAGAAAGGGGAGACTCCGTATGACCAGGAACAAAGCTCTCCTCAAGCACAGCCCGGGAGAGCCTAACAAGTTGTACTCACAGATGAGACCGATCATTGCACCCTACTGTGGCTCCAGGATCCATTTAAGCCCCTCTTGCTCTGCACTCACCTGGTCAGGTGAAATCTGAAATCTTTTACTGAAATCTCGCAAGGCAAAAGTGTTTGCTGGTAGCACACCAGTACCTTCTCTGCAAACTTCAGTTTCTTCAAACATGTATGAAGACTTAGGACATGCTTGTTACTTCCAAAAGCAACAGCTGTAAAATTCATTAGCACACTACCTTAGGTTCTTCTAAGCCATTTCAAATGCCCAGATGCACCAATATGGTGCAGGATCTAGAGGAATTTTGAGATCTAGCTCATATCCACTTCTCAGCTGCTTAGGTGAGAAAAGCAAGATTTATATATCTGGTCTATCTGCTTCTCAAGAGCTTGTCAGTCAAGACCAGCATGTGGTGACATACACTACAAAAAATGGCTGTCTAGCTTTCTTCCTTCTCACACTGGCAGGGCAGGGGCTGAGGAACCTTTTTTTAAATAGCAGCCTGGAGGCAGAATCCTACTGAAGGTGAGTAGGAAAAAATTACATAGTTAAGCTAGCAAGAGCTGTATGCACTGTGGGCACATCAGCAAGCTTGTATTTTATCAGGATTAGTCCCCAAGGCTTATGACTTCATACCGTGCAGGTTTGAAGCAACATCTTCAAATACTCAGCTTAAGAGACAGCAGGTAATTCAAGGAACTACCACTCAGTCAGCTCACCCTAAGACAAACATACTTCATAAAACAAGACAAAGTTTACTTCAGAATATAGCTCAGAAAAACTGTCACCTCCCCCTGCTGGGCAGTATCTTCACAGTCCACGCTGATCTCACACATGCGCCTCAGACCAGCTTTTTGATACCTTGAACAAACAAGATGTCAGTGATCTGCATGTAAAGCAGAAAGGGGTAGAGAGGAAGCAAGGGGAAAACACTTCAATGCACAAGTCATAGACAGAGATACATATTTTTTAGCAAAGTTTTTATTACAGAAATATTCACCCTCTAGACTTTTATATCTGTACATGCATTTCTTCCAGTAGGAAGATGTTGCTAAAAACAGACAAAAACAAAAAAGGAAATCCAGAATGGGCTCCTTTTTACTTGCTGCTCAGCATTGGCATCTGTAACTGAACAAGAATCTTACAAATAGGAACACATTAAAGAATAGACTTTGTGTTACAAAAGCTAGCAAGCTTTACTGCTAAGGGTGCCTTCTGCTATAGCAAAGGTCAGCTTGAAGGATCTGTGCAGGAAGGGGCAGGTATCTCAAAATCGCAAAGCCTTATCAGACCTCCATAAAAACCAGCTGCCCAGTCATAGCTACTCTCCCCAGTCACTGCTCTCTCCAAAGATGAGGACAGAGCAGGGACCCACTGCTGGGGCCCTGATCCCCTGCACCAACCTTTCTTCCCAGAAGGAAAACCAAGTAGGTACTGAAACCATCCCTTGGAACTGCTACGAGGGTTATTACTACCTACCCCACCCCCGACAGGAGACAGTCCTGGAACCACCTCTGTAAGGCAAAGGCTCTCTCACCAAGTACCTTGCAACAGGTCCCTGGCAGGGACCACCCTCTTCTCTCCCATACAGCTCCCTGATGTCAGGGTGATTGTACCATGTGTAACAGCAGGAAATCTGCTGTGCCTCAGGTGCCTCCAAGAGTGAGGATTTGCACCCAGCTCTCTTATGTAAGCAGTTGGGGCAGTGTTTCACGCACATTTCCTACTTTCTTCTGGTCTACACCACTCCTTGCTGCTGGCCACTGGCTGAATAGAGCTAACAGCCCAGCCCCTACCACAGAAACCCGCAGCCTGCTCAACTGCAGAACCTGCTACTTCTCTGCTGCAGTGCTGGCACTTGAGGCAGAACTCAGGATGCAGCCATGGCTCCAGACCACAGTGGAGTCAGAAAAATGGACAACTGAAATAAAAGCAACTTATCTTTGCATCCGAACTACAGAACCTATACTGGGAACTGATAGCAGTAATATTTCCAATATACAGCATCAGCAATCCAGTCAGATCCCTCCATACTCATATCTAAACCCACAGCTAAAAAATTTTATGTTCATAAAGGAGCAGGGGAAGAATCAAATTAATTGTAACCTCTATAAAGTTGGCAACCTGAGAATGCAACCAGCAGAGCCAGCCTGGGGCTGAGTCCACACTATGCAGCAGTCTCTGAAGTACCTCCAAGCTGACAGGAGCCAGCAAAGCAGAGCTAGGGGGAGAGGAAAAGATAAAGAGGCAAATGGGAGAAACATGTAAGTGTCAAATCCAAAACCCAAGGGATCCATTGCAGAAGTAGCTGAGCACCACCACCACAATCTGCTAGGTCACACTAGGAATAAATAGGCAAGCTTGGCTCCCTCCCGGTGGCTTCTCATCATGCTCAAAGGGAAGAGCTCCACTGAAGGCAAGGCATAGCTGACTCCAGAAACAGGAGAAGCGAGTGTGACAGTAGCACTGTGTATTTCAGATGAGAACCTAGGCTGGAAGATGCATAGTAGGAGCTGAATCAGGTTAACTGCAAGGGACGAGAAGGCCTAAAAAGCAAGACTAGTTACCACCACAAGTCAGTGAAGCAAGTGAAGCTACCAAAGCACTGGAATCTCAACAGAATTCCTGGCTCATGGGACTTCAGGGAGGAGGTGAAAAGATGTGCAGGAGAAGAGCAAGGGGGAGAAAAGTTGTTGTATGTTAGGCCCAGTGGATTGTAGAATGAAGATATGAATAGTATTGTTTAACATGGAGCAGGCAGCAAAAGCATTGTCCCCTCAGGTTAATCGGTGTCTCATGTGATACGAGACAGTTTAAGTTCTGCTTCTTGAAGTAGAAATAATCCAGAGGCAGGATGCAGGTGGCCCAAGGGCCCTATTGCCAGAAGATGAGGCTGTGTTGCAGCTCTAACAGTTCTTAGCAGAGTGGTATCAGAAATGGGATGTCACAGGAGTAATGGTCAATGGTTGGACAGTCTGGGTATGAGGCAGGAATGTTCTGTTTGCTCCTTTCTCTGTGGTGCTGTAGCTCTGGAGTCAGCCAACTCAAGACTTGGGCACTTTGGTGTAGTCTTCACTGTGTATGTTCTTGCAAAGCGAAATGGATAGTATCATCCCCAGCAGCTGGAATAAGTACAAAGAACGGAAACAAAATCAGCAACCAGACAGATAAGGTGGGAAGAACGGGTGATACAGGGGAGCAGAATACAGTGAGCATCTTTTAATGACACCACACAGGTGAACAGTTAGTCCGCAACGCAAGGCAAATGCAATAACTACAATGACAAAAATTTGGGCTTCATAAAGATGTGACTTCATCTGCAATCTATGTTATGGGCTTTTTAAGGTAACAAGTGGGATTTCACTAACGTGGGATTTTGCTTGTCTCAGTATTCTGGTTACAGAACTGCCAAGAGTCAGATACAGCAGGAGGAGCCACAAGTAGACAAGGCTTTGTTTGATTTTTAATCCAATGAACAAAAGCAGCAGTTCAAAGGTCCAGGCAGACACAACCAAGAGCTAGAACTGCACTGCCATCAAACCAGGTGACAATTACTTGAGAAAATAGCTTTGCCTTTAAAAGAGTCTCCATGATAAGACAGTATAGGTTCATGTCAGGAGGTGACTTACCTCTATAACAGCAACACCAGTGCAAACCCCAAGAATGATACCAAGGTTGTCCTTCAGCCACTGCTCTACACCATCCATGCATCCCTATAGGGAAAACATGGCCACAAAGAAAAGAAGCATGAATCTAAATACCTCAAAACGGAAAGTCTGTAACATATCTTTTCATGCAGGAATTATCCCAGTTACCTGCTATACCATGTTTCATGGAAGCTTTGGCAGAAAATAGCAGGATCCCTGTCACCCTGTCCCCCCCTTGCCCCAAATTCCACAGGTACTTCAAGCAATAAGAACGTGAAAGAAGTGCTCCAAATTTTCAGGGGAACAAAGACAAGACAGCTTCAGTGGAAGTTTCACAGGGCCCAGACATACCCACTCACCTGCTCATGAACAGGCCAGTCAGCATATGTTGCAGTGCCATTGACAGGGTCATCCAGAACACAGAAACCTCTTCCTTCCACTAAGTCCTTAGATCTATTGGAGCAGGAGCACGGATATTCAGTATTGCTTTTGTTCCTAAGAATCTCATTATTTTCCCATTCCCTGGCTCCAGTCCAGCCACAGCAGGAAATCTAATAATGGGAGAGAGATCATCAGGGTCTTACACTTTGCACTGGCAAGATAGCTGCACATGAAAATAAGCAGGTAGAAGTACTCAGGAGCTCTCCGTGTGACAACAACAGTCAGGCCATACAGTTTGCACGAATTAGCTGCACTAAACACCACCTTGGTTACCTATGCATAGAGCTGTTCAGAAGACAGGGACATTATTTCCTACTAAAGAGTCACTCTGCTAGCAAAACAAGAGTTAAAGGGCCCCGGGTCTCAGCTGTGGCCCCGGGGACAGTAGCAGCCACCACACGGTGGCGTCCCCATGCCACCAAGCCTCAGCACATCACTGTGTGCCAGTGCCCACCTGGATGCAGTACGGACCAGCTGGAACACGGGGTGGGGAAAACTTGCCATCCAAAGAAACATTTACATTCCTATAGAGCCACGTGATAAAACCCTATTTGCTGGAGGGGAAAGCACATCGGGAAGTCTAGCAAGGAGTAAGATCTTAAGCATGGATCCCAATGGTTGCCCAGTGGTACAGAGCAGAAAGGCTGTCAATGTCGAGGTAGAAGTTTAGGGAAAATCCTTTAGGAAAACTCCTCTCTGCTCAGAAAGGAAAAGTAATGTTTCTGCTATAACAGATATGAGATACAAACAGCTGAACATCCACATCAGGACAAGCATTTGGTTTCCAAAAGAGTGTTGTGAAGATCTAGCCTCCAGAAGGAACTACCCCTCCCTCTCAAGAGGTTTGGACTTTAACTCCGAGACTGGTTTACAGAACCCCACTCTCTTTCAAATGCTAACTCCAGTGTGTGAGATGAAGCAGACTCCTAACACTCGACTTCTCCATTTCTGCAAAACATTTTTCTTCTGTTCCTACAGAAAAGAAGGGCTCAAGCAGGAGCCTCTCTCCACAGTAGACTTAGGCTTCTCTTGAGTTCACTACCAAGGAGTTGCAACTACAGTGACAAAACACATATAAATCATTCTCCAAGGAGGAGAAATACTGCAGGTCAGTGCTTTGCAGACCAAAGAACAGACAGAAGACAAATGCTGTTACTTGTACTTACTACACATCAGTCCCATGCTGGGCATGTATTTAACCACAACAGCCAGCCAGCTCTCAAGCTTGTGGTTTGGCAGTAAACAGCTGTCATGACTCCAGTGTGCTTGAATACTCTCTAGCTGCTCAAGTGCTGACCCTGATGCTAAAACAGAAACCATGGGCAGTTGGATGGCTCCCAAGAACACTGATACTTGCAGAAGAACCATCACAATAAGCAAGCAACATGCACCAAGTGGTAAGGCAGGAGGTGCTGCTGACTTGCCTGGCAATAAACTAGGGACTTTTTCCTACAAAAATCATGTGCAAAATGTTTTTCACACGTTAGTATTCAGGAGGCCCAGCAGACAAAGAGAAGTGTTGGAGTACCACTTGATAGGCTGGATACATTAGGCCGTGCAGCCAATACTAGCTAGTCTAACACCCAGCATGCAGGAATGGTTCAGGGTCTGTCATAGAAGCAGCAAGCAAGACCACTTTCTAGTCTGCAGGCACCAAACCTCACAGGCCACTTTGTAGATCAGCCAGATCAACGTGCAATAGTTGTTTCTCTATCCTCAGCCTAGCTTCAAAGGTCATTGCCTGCACTGACAAATAGCATCATCTACCTCTTACTGCCCCCCAGGACGCACCTGTGTCTGCACATAGTCCCATGCATCTTGCAAGTTCTTCTTATCTTCATTCGAAGGGTCATAATCTTCAATCAGGTCTACAACTATGTCGGACAACTCAACTTTCAACTGGCAAGAAAAAAAGAGGCAGGAGAGTTAGATTATCAATTCCTGTAGCCTTTTCTTTAGTGTTTCAGATATATATATAAAGCGACAGTCACTCACAAAAGCTGGCTGCAAAGAGTTAACAAGTACAGATATGGACAGCAGCTTTGCTGCTGCAACAGCCAAAGCACCAGCAAGTCCTCACCCAGGCACAGGGAAAGGCTACAAACCTGATGAGCAATATGGAAACAGAATTGGGTATGGTTATTCTGCTCAGACATAGGCTGAACAACCAACTGCCTGCCCCAGGCAAGACAGATATGCAAGTGCAAGCTGAAGGACAACACTGCCTTAAGGACTCACAGGCTATGTTTTTCTAACCTCGTACTGCAGGTGAGAACCTGGTCCAGAATCTCAGCCACGGCAGTTCATTTCCACTGCTCAGGGAAGATGTGAGCCACTCTGCTCCTGAATGCAGATGGGTTTTCTGATATACAGCTGGTGGAAACCTGCTTTTTCCACAAGGTATTGATCTACCTCTCCCCAAACTCCCACAACTGCTGTTTCTATATTAAGACAGGAAGTATTACAACTACCTAAACTGCTCATAAACAGTCTTATCACAAAGTGCAGGTGTATCAAATCATCCCTTCACCACCATTCCTTCTCCAGAGATATTTACAACACCCTTCAGTTTGATGAGAGGTGCAAGCTACCACCTGGCAGACTCCTTCATCTTCTTCCTCCCACCTCCATCTGAAGCTCTTCTTAACCAGCCTGTACATGAGGACTGCTAAGGACAGACCCAGATACACAAGAGGTTGGAGGAAAGTGTCATTAGACTGCCTGAGGGATAGGATAAAGTTACATCACCCTGAGCACTAGGATGTTCCCATCCCACATATTGGGATGACTGTGGTGCTACAGCATATTTCAAATCAGTGGAAATGGGTTTTCTCTTTTCCTCTACTATCAAGCATTTTCAATGACTATGGCAAATATCAGGACACTCAGCAAGAGGAAGCACTGCCTACTGTCGAGAGAAGCTTCTCTACATTGGCAACTCTTTTTCCTAGCAAAAATGCAGCTCAGTTCACTGGGATCAGCTATGTCAGGCCAGACAGATGGGAGCTGCATGATCTTTCTTCTCATGATGTCTAGCTCTTCCCCTTTTAATTACTTCACTTCCCCTTTTCCTTCCCTTCAAATCAAGGCAACCTGACCTGGTTCTCACTAATGAGATTGGCCTTGGCTGCTGCCATAAGCCTTATCAGTTACTGAACCTGAGTTCCCACCCTGACCCCTCCCACACACTGCTGCTCCACATGCAGAGGGAGGCAAAGAGAGCTGGGTTGGTTTTCCTACCCTGGGCCCATCTAGCCCCTTACCTGCTGGGTCAGATGGAGCCTAATGTCACTTCTGCAAGAATCCCAGGACCCCATCACAAGCAAAGACAGGACCTGAACCTGATGTCCCCAATCACAGCTACATAGGGAAACTGTGTGTCTGCTCTGCCCTTACTCTTATAAAAGTACAAGCAAGAAGTCTTGCAAACAGCTCTTGTTTCAAAAAATGAGGCATTTCAAATTAAAGAAAAAATCAGGCATTCCTAGGTGTTTCAGCAAGCAATCTGAGAGGGGGAATATTATGCAAACAATGGCACAGCTCTGGACAGCACATACACAAGCAGCTTACTTGGGGGTTTAACCCACAGAGCAGCCCAAAGGGAAAACACAGGCACCTGCAGCTGTTCACCCTTAAGCACCTGGCAGAGGAAAACTGAAAGAGCAAGCTAGAAAGGCACACAGAACACTTAGGCTTTCAACCTCCTCACCATCTTCACCCACTTAAAGCTATCAGGACTCAGTGCTGTGTGAGACATGAATGCTTCAGGAAATGGCTACCCTTGCTTTCAGGGCTCCCCCTTCCTTCCCAGCTCCAGCAAGCCCAGCATCAGAAGGCACAATCCCAACATCTCAAAGCAGGGGCACTTAAATCCTAGGCACCAAAGCCACAGCTCCTTGCCAGAAAGCAGCAAGGCTGTCAGTCTCCCCATCACATGGGCTACTGAAGAGGGAGATGGGGAAAGTGGAATGCCAGAGGCAAGAGTAGGTCTTTGATCACAGAATGGATTGTGCAGGCTTCTTCCCCAAGCAGACACTGTCAGTCATCTATCCTGTCCTTGCATCCTGTCAGACGCAAGCTAGATCCTTCCCTCAGCATTTATTAGCATCTAGCCTGCACACAAAAATAGGCTAAAAAAACCAGGAGGGAGCTCTCCTCTGCCTTGTCACTTCAGATTCTGAAACTAATGCACAGTCCATAGCCCCAGACAAGTCACTGCATGCAATCACACAGGCCTGTTTGCTGCAAATAACAGCTAGCAAGTAGCGCTATTCCCAAAACACCATTGTTCTCCTTTACTCAAGGCACTTAGAGCCAAGCTGCACAGAACTGTGTGAACTAGGCCAAGAGACAACTTGCCCAGGCTCTCACATGTTTAGGGGCTTGTGATCCACTAGATGTAGGTGAGTAGCAACATTCAGTTCAGGAAGTAGAATATCATTTGCAACATTTGTGATGTTACTATTTTGTTGTCCATAAAAAAACCCCACCCCAGAGTTTCAGTCACCAACAAATGTAGGGAAATGAACATTGCATCAACATCCTCCCAGAAGTACTGGGCAATTCCAGTCTGAAGGGGCATTCCTCTAACAATGCCCATGGGAGAGGCAAAGCAGCAGCCTCCCTGTCAGAGGCTCAGCCTTTTACAGTTACACTAACTCTATTTCTATTTCACTTTCATATGTCAGTGCAGGGGAGGATTTTGATATCAAAAGGGAACAGATATGCCAACAATAACATCAAGTGAATCCATAGAAATAAACACTTCAGTTACAAGTGGAGGAGTGAGTATCACCTTGCTACCTTCTGGATCTGAAACCCTTTCCTTCACTCTTGCTATTCCTTGTTTTATATCTAACCAAGATCCCAAAGTCAGAAAGAAATAAACAAAGAACACAATAGATATCCAGGGACTGGCTGTTGAGCAGTTTCAGTGTGCCTCACTGTGCTTCAAGCTGCCCTGGGATGACGTACAGCCAGCGAAGCAGAGCGACTCGCACAGCAGCACTGAAGCACAGCCCCAAACCACTGTGCTGGAGGTTTCAGCCAAGACCTCCCTCAAACAGTTTTTCTTAGTGCTCTAGGCAGGTACTTTGGAGGATCCCTGAAACAGAATGGCTCTAGAAGAGCTTTTCCATTAATTTTGTTCATTAGGGACTGAACAGGAGCATCTGTTCAAAGTCCAGATTCCCTGACCATTCTTCCAGATCTGTACAAGTGAAGATCTCAGTCACAGCAGCTCCAAGTGCTGTGCAGAACAGCCCCCAGCACTTTTAAACTCCCTGGTCTGATGAGGTTTAAATGAAGAGCTACAGCTTAAAAGCTGGAGTTTTCCAGAGTAGATTGGCAGCTGCAGGAGAAATGCTAACACAGATATAGAATTTCCTGGTCTGAAGACACATTTCCCCATCGCCGGGGAATGCCCATCCCCACACCTCCACATCTGCATTAGTCAGAGCTGTTTGTTGAGAATCATCTTTACACACCAGTTTTAGTCACTGTTTTAGTTTCTCCCTCAGCTTCTGCCAGCTCAGAGAGCAAGCTACAGTCATGCCACATTTGGCAAGGAACCCAGCCAACAGCTGCTCAGAGTCACCCCAGTACAAAGCTCAGATCAGTCATGCTGGTGGCAGGCACCTTCCCCCTGCCCCCCCAAACTCCACCAGGCCCCATCCATAACTTCCTCAACCATTCTGCTTTCTGTAACCATCTAGTTAAAGAGTTGGCTTAGGAGAGGCAAGCACAGCCATACAGTGGTATATACAGTAATGTACCGAAGGACAGGGTTACCCATGACTGGTACCAGAAGCCAGTAGTGACCCCACAGCTATAACTTGTTCCCACTGCATAAACATGGCTCCCAGTTTAGCTGTCAAGCAGCTGAAGGCCTGACCAGACGCTGCCTTGGCTAGGTAACCTATACCCAGCAATGCACTTAGGTAGCTCAAAAATTATTCCCTTTTACACTACAAAGCATGGTGGAGCTCTAGAAGCACACATTGTGAAACTGCCTTCCTGACAAAGGGATCCACTTCAAAATATTAAACCACTTGGCTTTAAGCTCCAGCTGTAGAACAGGAACTACCAGATATCTGGGTTTGCTCCTGGGGAAAGAGGACAGCTCTTCCAAGAAGAGTTCTACACACTGGTGCAGAAAGACTGAAAGGACAGAACAAGATGGCACAAGGAGGAAAACCAGTCAAAAAAGCGCTCAGGCTGGTGACTCCTCAAGGCACTAGTGATGGCAACATGGTAGTAACCACTGCTACTACTTGCCCAAATAGTTGTCTACAGCAGGATCAAGAGGAGGTGTGGTCTAAAGCATTTCAGGACTTTTTTTTCCCCCACTGTTCCCACTACCCAAAAATAAAGCCTAAAGCATAGCAAATAAAGCTTCATAATCCTTGAGAAAGCAGCACTATTGAGGCAGATACAGAAAAGTCAAATAGCAAAGCACTTGAGCTGGGGTAGAGAAAAGGAGAATCCAGTTATGCCTGCTAACAGCATAGCCCAGTCTGGAAGAAAGAATTTCTAGATGCCACCCTTCTCCCAAGCCAAGACCAAGGAAAAGATGCACAGTAATAAAGACTTACCGTTTCTTTCTGGAAGTAGATGACTAGCGCAGCAGCAATCTGAGTTAAGAGGATTAACATCAGGCAGGTGAAGTACTGGAAACAAAAAACAATAGGTGACCACTATCAGTCTTTAGAAAGGTCTGTACACAAAAGTTAGTAAGATTCACATACAAGAGAAATCACAACATGAGCTAACGCCTTCTTGCCTGCAGACAAACTCTGCTATCAACAATGCTTTCCCAGGAAAAGGCTTAAGTACAAGCACCAAGGTCAGACCAGTGCACTTCAACATTCTCCCATCAGGCCAACAGAAAGACTTCAGGAGGGAAAGGGTTTACAAGCACTCTCTGCATGTGTCATTCCAGCTGGGACTCTCTTTCCCATGTCCAACTCCATTCCCAGACCATTCTGGCCTCAATCAATCAGTTAGACTCTGCCTACCCCAAGCCTCAACAGAAAAAAAAAGAGTCAATTTTACAAACCTAATTTTTAATTTTTTAAAAATCAAATACCTTTTTAAAAAATGCTATTTAATTTGTTTGAGGATCTAAATTTAAGATTCAGCAGCAAACTGCTGAGGTTACTTTTAAATGGTGGCAGCTACTATTCTTAGACTAGGAGATGCTCCTAATACCAGGACTCACAATGTGTGCCATGCTTGGTTTCCAATACACACGTGCTCTGAATAAGCCAGAGTCAAGTAGCAGGCAGAGGTGTATGAGGCTGGTATCATCTCACCCATCACGGACAGAAAACTTCCTATACATTAACCATTTGAAGAGAGGTCCTGACATACAGGACATTCCTAGTTGGGTCTCTCTTGACTCTTGCACTTTCCACAGATGTAACACAGCAGGACACTGTCACTCTTTTCTTTCACTGCCCTTGCAACTTGCTCTTCCACCACTGAGAGCACAGTGCCAGCTGGGAAGTCAGGGTGAGGAGGACAGGGTACACTTCTCAGTTGGCAGTCCTCAACCCACTCTGAGCAGAAAGTGTCAGTGACATCCTCTCTCATTCACAGAGTTATGAGCTCATTATCAGTAATGTCAGAGGAGCTCTGCTGCAGTCTGCTGACTGCTGGAGAATTTAGTGTGCAAATTAAGAACTAGATCTAAGTTGACCTAGCAGAAATAACATTCCCAGGAGACCAAAGCCCCATCTGCAATCCATCAGACATTTTGCAGGAGAGGTATTAAAGGCTGGCTCTAAAACAGGCATGAATACTCTCACCAGGCCCAAGAGACATCGGATTTCATTGACTGCTCCAAGACAGCCCAGGAACCCCATTAGCATGGTGAGCGCCCCAACACCGATGAAGATGTATGCACCAGTCTTCAGGGAGGGAGATGACATCTCTGTAGGAGCCAGGAGAGGGAACAACATTAGCTACTGACAAAAAATACATCTGCTAACACCATTTATAGACCTCTCTCCATATCTACTGATAAATGTCTTTGTCTGCTACAAAGGGGCTACACAGAGGTGTGCCAAACATGGTGACAGAAAGATGCTTCTGGTTGTCTTTTGATGAAGGTAGACTTAAAAACCATCCTGCACATCTCCGGAGTCTGGAATACTCAAGGTCACTCCAAACAAATGAATGCTGTTCAGAGAAAGTTACCTGGAAAGCTACTGGAATTTTATTCCCTCATGAATGTACTTTGAGTAAGAGTAAGATAAAAGATCATCTACTCCACAACTACTGTCTATTTGCTTCAATTCCCTTTGCTATCTTCAGGGAAGCTTTCTTCCAAGTCCTAAACCTCCTTTTTGGGCAGCCTTTTCACTTTAATGCACCATTTCTTGTTGTAGCCATTCTGTTTTCACTTATCCACTTAAAGTCAACACTGGGACACACTAACTCTGTGGAGTGAAACCTGAAGCAAGCTACAGCTAGTGTTGAGCACAGATGATGTGACAGGTTACTTAGCAAGTCAGTGTTGAATGGCTCGTGGCCAGGCACTTACCACAGGCTGTTGCAGCACCTGTGCACGACACCCTGCAAACAGATGCTATTCCAGGATCAAAACAGATATAATGCCCAAATCAGCTACTTTTACAAATCCTCCTAGCTCTCCCCTGCTACTGTTTGTAATGTCTGCACTTTTTAACGCTCAACAGTTTTTCAGCCAAGTTTAGGTCAGGTTATTTCAGCCTTGCTGGTGCTGTCAGCCCTCTCCCCTTAGCATTTAGTACTGCAAGCAACAGAAGAAAAACTCTTACATTTGAGTTGGTCAGCAGACTGTTTCTTGCAGAATAGGACTGGAGAGAGCAATCATTACAGCACAAAAGTTGAAGAGATGCTCTGTCTAGAAACAGTAACTAGAAACCTCATTTATCATTAAGAGACATTCCTCAATCTGCAAGCTGCAGAGTGTAGGGGAATTCTGGATGTCCAGTGATTACTGAAAATAACATTCTTAGAGCTCAGCATTTAGTTTCCTGAACTAAGGAAGTCTCAGGAGGCAAACTTCCTCTGAGCACCTCCTGAAATATGTTAAAGGAGAATAATCAAGCCCAGACTGATACTCTCCCCCCTAATATATACTTCCTCCTGCTTCTAAAACTTGGCACAAGCCACTAGCTTCCAAACTTTTGTCCCTAAAACATGCTGAACAGAGGGAAATTCAGTTATCAAGAAGTGAAGCAGATCCCTTTGCCACACAGGTCACTTCAGTCTTGATTATTTTCCAGGACAGACTCTCCCTGGCTGGACAAATGCCACAGACCCCAGGATCCTGCTTCCTCACCAGTCCTGTGACTCTTGCTGTGCAGGTTACGTGCTGATACTGCTAAGCATTTTCTGAAGCAGCAGCCTTACAGGAATGGCCTTCACAAATCTACCCTATTCCCTCCCTCAAAAGCAGCTCAGCTATCATACAAGTCAGTGTTCAAGTGCCCAGGTTGCAGCACCTCCACAGTGCTAGAAAGCAAGTTGCTTCGTCAAATTCCCATTAGAAGAAAGAGAAAGGTATTTCCAAATCAAAAGCCCCTTGGAGAACTGACAGTGTCAGGGGACAGGAGCTGCACTTGCAGTTCTCATCTGCAATAGTCTTGTCTTGCAAGAGAAGGCTCCGAGAGCATTCAACTCCTGCTTGTTTGCTGTCACTCCGTGTTTTTCCCTGCGCTGGGCAGGCAGCCAAGCAAGTACAACAGGCTCCTTTGGCAGCAGCTGGAGTGCCCTCCCTGATGCCTAGGTTACTAAAGCAGAGGGAAAGAGGGGTAAGGCATGGGAAAGGAAGTGAGGGGGCAGGGAGAGAGCTGATACTGGAAATCTCCAGGAAGGAAACTAAATCCTTAAATGCTCTGTTAGCAGAGATTCTGAGTAAAATGGGAAGAAACAGAGCCAAGTTCAGGGACTTCTCCCTCCACAAGTGGCTGCAACACCCATCAACCTGAGAGAATCAGCTGCTCTTTAAGCACACTGGTACTAAGCCCACCTCAGACTGTGAGGGGTACTGCAAACAGCCAGGCCACGATAGGCTCCTTTTAGCCTGCATGTACTGAAAGTTTTTTTCTGCTCATGCCCCCACTTTATTAACCAGCACCCCTTGCTGAACTTCTTGACCTTTTAGTGCTGCAGGAGCAAGCTAGGTGCCACAGCACAAAATCAGAGTAATGAGCATTATCTGCATGCGTGGTATTAGCAGGGGTGTCTTCTCCACCGAGCACCTTCCAAACCAGGCCAGAGTGCTCAGCAGGACTTGGGAGACAGAGCCCTTTGCAAAATCAGTGTAGTTGGGAACAGGGCTACGAATGCCATGACTGTTCACTCCCCACACGCAGGCAGCCTTCCTGCACCATCTGAGGCTGGTGCCCAACTCAGCAGTTCTGGAGGTAGTAACAAGTAACCAGAGCCACCACGCAGAAAAGTTTGAAGTGTTTCTAGGAAAAAGCTCAAAGGAAGCAGAGCTTGTGAAAAATGGAGCTGAGATATTCATTTGGTGAATACAGTCCTGTGAAGCCCAGGCTCTGCTAAGCCAGCTCAGTTTTTTGGTTTTTGCAGAAAGCAGGCCCTCTGTTAAGACTCAAGCCGAAGTTTGTGGCTGACTTTAGGGAAAGGAAGCTAAGCCCCTTGCACAAAACAGAATACCTCTGATGCCCAGGGTATGTCTCATCAAGTGTATACAAGAGGATGTTTTAGAAGTCAAAGCACTAAAGACTTCACACAGCCACACCCCACAAATCTGCATCCTCCACTGCTTAGGAACAAACATACCATCTACTTTCAGTGTACATGAAGCATCAATAAAACCAGGTACTTACTTTCTTTGGCATTTAAAACATTCAAACTGAAATAGATCATTACAGAAAGAAAGCAGTGGAAGCATGGAGGACTCGCACAGCAAAACTGCATTAAGGCATTGGGGGCCTTTGCACATGATGGTAACAAGGAAACCATTGTGGAAACAGAGCAGTGAAAATAGGACGAAGTATTAGCCCTTGTGTTTAAGACAAAATATTTGGATTGTTGGTTGAAGAGGCAATGGTCTCACTCAGTCTGGCCCTGGTATTTCAATCTACAAGACTAGGAGGAATGCTGTGTCTCCAGGATGGCTCCCTTTCATCATGTCCCTGATAACAATCCCATCTTGCTAAACACCATGTTACTGCTCAGGCCACAGACCGTGCACAAAAGTATTGCTATTCTTAACTACATCATGGTCAAACACAGCCCCAGAGTAGAGTCAATTCAGAAAAAGAGGGAAGATGAAGAAACACGGTCTTACGTAGAACCGCAATGAAACTGGTTTTGTCGGCCAGAATCCATATTCCAAACCCCAGGATCACAGCACCCAGAATCTGAAAGAGCAAGAACAAAACATACATCGTTTTGTGCAAGTTATAAGCTTAAACAAATAAGAGGAGGCAGTCACTATTATCCACACTTCAGACTAAAAACAATCATTTCTTTGCTGTTCCCACCCATCTCCCCTACGGTACTACTCCCAGAGTAAACAGGATTAGCACAACTCCAGGAAGAATGCCTCAGCCAACTGCACAGGAGCCCCAAGATCTGCTTGGCAGTTTTTCACACAGTATTTTCACAGTACATGATGTTGTATAGGAGGACCATTCAAAACAGTCTGAGGAAGAGACACCCTGCTGCTAGAACACTTGTCAGAAGCAAAAGGTGAGTGCATTGCTTCTGTGAAGAACCAAGAAAAGACAAACACACATGATTTTAAATGTTTTTATTTTAGTAGAGAAACCCATGACTCTATGGGCCAGGCTGGAAGATAGCTGACAAAGGATTAGATATCTGGCAGCTGGAACCTCTCCAGACAGGAAATCTTTGGCTTGTCAGGCTCTGTTACAATGTTATGGCCTCAAATCACAAAGACAAAAACCCAGCAGCAGGTTCCCTTCAGCAAAGTGCTTCGCTCCTTCCAAAGACAAGCTTAAGCCATTTTGGCTTGGCCCCTACTTTATGCCAGAATACCTCAGCCCCCTCAAAGCCAACACATCTGAGCCCCAACAGAGTCAAGAGTTATGAAACATTAGCCGTGGCCTCTGCCTTGCTCACCACACAGTCTTATCTAGGGCAAGGATTAGTAGAGCAATACGTCCCTGTGAGGACTCAGCTGAATCAAGACACTGAATTCAGTAGTCAAGCAACACACACATTTCCCCATCTCACTTTGAAAGGTGGGGGGAAGCATGCTCTGTTTTAGCCTTCAAGTATCAGCAAGTCTTCAGGTTTGATAAGAAGCTGAAACTTGTGCTCTTCAGCCAACTAGGACAGGAAAACACTTGTGCAAAGGTCTAAAACAGGCTTTGAAGAAATGAGGAGCAGACAAGAGCTGCAAGTGAACTCCAAACAGCTGTTCTCACATCAGCAGGATTTCAAGACAGGATGAAGTGAAATAAACTAACAGGGCTAAAGAGAGATTGCAATTCTGCGCTTCATTAGATAATGTTCTAATACTTGGGAGACAAGGAAAATGCCAAACCACCACCTGAAGCAAGCCGGCAGAGGGTTGTATGGACAGGCATTGGCTCCACATTTTGAAAGTTTACACTAGGCTTCAGCTCCTCATACAAAGAAGCTTTTCTGAACAAAGATAAAGCCACAGTCTGAAATAAGCTGCTTGCAAGCTTTCCTGTCTTGGCAGAAGGTGCAACGTGCAGTTAGCTCTGGGGACAGCATTAGAAAGTCATCAAGCAAGTTCCCACCTATGAAGAGCATACTGACTCAGCTTCAGAAAGCACGTAGCTGCTGTATCCCAGAAAAAAAATAATTCCCCCTTGCCTTCTGTCCCAACATGCTGCACCCATAACGCTCAGTCTGCCGATCAAGCTAGAAAGGCCCCTTGAGCATGCAACAGCCGGGACACCTAAAAAATTCCTCTCAAATTTGGTAGTATCAAGAACTGCTGAATTGACAGTTTAAGGCAGTCTCACATTAAACTACAGTTTTAATAAACATTTGTCTTAACAAAGATGCAAACCAGGCTGTATTGTGACATCCCTTCTGGTTCACTGACCCTGAAATGTCACCTAAGTTTTGCTGTTGCTGACAAAACACAGAAGGGCTGCTGAGCAGAGCTCCTGGGAAGTTATTTGTTATGAGGTGCTCAGACTATCCAAGGCCTGTTTTCACATTATAATTTGTTCCAGTCCACAACTTGTGCATTTGCCAGGAGCTGCTGCAGAAAACACTACACAAGGGGAAGGCAGGGAGACAATAACTACAGGGAGAAAACACTGTCCTATCAACAAAAGTATATTTACTTCCTAGGAGGGTAGTATCTCTGCTCAGCATCTTCAGGAGTTTGCATCGCACAGCAAGGCTGCTTCTGCCACTGGCTTGGCTTCAGACCCTCCATAGAAGAAATCACATCTGCTTTCCATGGAGTTTAATTCCTCTGCTCCACTGCTGTAAACTCCTGAAGTGGGGAACACATGTCTCCCCTCCTCCCTGGGGGGTGGAGGTTTCACCCCCAGATTCAGCAAAATCTCCTTCCACACCCAAGCCAGAAGGATGCAGATCCCTCAAGACAGGGTCAGCAGTTTCCCACAGAGAGCTAGCCAAGAGGGGCTTGGAAAAACTAATCTGTGATGGAGCTGACTCATCTTTCTGGAAAGAGCAGCTGGGGGTTCCCAGCTGTCCTTGCCCAGCACTGCTTTCCTTCACGCTCGGATTGTGTGACGTAACACTGAGCCTGGCACAGGGGCCAACAGAAAGGCTCTAAAACTCCAGGCTTTACTTTAGGTAGTAGCCTTCTGCTGCATTTACTGAAGGGTTAGAAGTAGGACAGACAGTTATATATTCCAAACAAATAGTTTCTAGAGACTGTTAAACTTGTCTCACGGAGCTGTTTTCCCTTTAAGGAGAAGCATGTGCTGCAGCACGTGTCTGCTGGCCAAGAAGGTAGACGTGTTAAATTCTGATTAGGAAACTAAGATTATACTCCAAGCTTATCCGGTATCTTTTCTAGCAAGCAGGCAGGCAGTCCAAGTAACCTTCCTCCCTTTAACCAAAGCAGGTCAAATGCTTCCCTGAAGTAAGGCTCCAAGACTGTGAAATACCACCAAGTCCCTGAACTACTTCAGCTATAGCAAGCGATCTTCTCACAGACCTCGAGCTGTAGAGAAGTGCTATTTCAGTGACCAACTTCTAAAAAGAGTCACCAGCATGTCTCTAAAGGCTTCAATCATCAGCAAGGCGGAAGAACACACTTTAGCCAGCAAGGGCTGGCCTGCACAGGGTGCAATCACATAGACTCAGTTCAAGGTCCAGAGCAGACATAGGGCTCTGTCAGCAGCATTAGTGCTCACCTTTGCACAAGCACTCCCCTCACCAAAGCTCAGCAGCTTCAGGAAACCAGAACAAGGCATTCAAAACCTGTCTGTGCTGACAGCTCACAGCAACTCAATACAAGCAGTTTCTCTGCTAGATTAATGTTGCTCTACCACACTGTACGAGCTCAAGAATCACCAACTACCTTCCCTAATTCAGACCTTGAACAGCAATAATGGAAAGATATCTCAGGTCAATGACTTCCTATCAGAGAGAGGGAGTAACATAAGCCACCTCCCTCAACATCAGGCACGTGCAAAAAGCCTGTTGTCAGTCAAGACAGAAGCACACTCAAGAGAAGTATCAAGCTCAGCCAGAACACAGTGGCTTTGGAGACCTCACTTTGACATAGCAGTCCGAGGGGAAGACAGTGCCTGTGCTGCACAGCACCTTTAAAGCAGCTTCTCCCTTCAGGCAGCACAGACCTCACAATACATCCTACCCAAAAGTTCTTACTCTCCAGGTCCAGCTCAGTGAATCAGATCAGCTTTCCACAAGAGGGAGGGGGTGCTACATCAGAGGAGCTGGCTTGGAGCAGGGTGTGCACAAGACAAACAGCTACTTCCAATCACTTGCCACCCAGACAGGAGTTCACAAACCTCTCCAGGACCCAGAGAGGGATTCAGCACCTTCCATCCTCACAGTCTTGCAAAATATAAGAAAGTGCAGCACACATGTAGGTCAGCCCAACAAAGCAGTTCAACTCTGCCTCCTGAGAGCACATCTATCCCCACAGGCTGCCTGCAACCATGCCCAGTTCAGCAGAGCAGGGAGAGAAAGGCAGTGTGGAATAGAGGTGCCACAATGACCACTGACAGCATACAGCAAAAACAGTGACAGTGTTGTAAGGTACTGCAGTATTTCAGGCTGTCATCTTCCTCCTTTTCCTACATGCTAGGCTGGCTTTCTTGGGGAGAACTTTCTCTACACAGGTATTAGCTAATGAACTCAGACTGAGGTTTGGGTACAAAGGAAAACTAGACAGTGCCCAGATACTGGGCTTCAGCAAGACTCAAACACTGTCTTAATAAATACAGCTCTGCTTCCCAAGGTAGACTGGTTGTTATATGCTGCTTAAAACTTATCACTTCTTCAAGAGAGAAGAGACTGGATTGCTGATACCTGCCGAGGAGTCCTGCACTAATAGGAGGACAGGCCTGGACTCAGATGATTTTTCCTATCTTTAAAGTGAACTAAATCATACTCAGAAAGACCTAGTGGCACTTGAAATACCTCTCCTCTCACTCCCAAGAGCCTTCCCCATGGATGCTCTGAGCACCCCTGACTTTGGACCATTAGACCGCAGTTAACTAAGTGGATGGAAGTAAACACAGAGCAAAGAGAGAGCACAGTAAGCCAAGGGAAACCAGATCCAGATGTGGTTCAAGTCCATCCTGTATGCTGCCAGCACAGCACAGCCATACAGGAAGCAGGAGTGAAGCTGTGTGCAGGGACAGAGACCAGAAAGCAGTGCTCACCTTATCATGATTCACTTCCCTCCCTCCTCTCCCAGCCTGACCCTTCCTTTTCCTTACACACTGCACAAAGGATAACGATATCAGACAGGCTATTTTCTTGCTGACATCTGGAAAGCTGAAACCTTGCACTTCCCCACTACACCATTCCACTGCAGGAAGGCATCCCCAACAGTACCATCACCATTCACAGGACACACAATATCTAAGCATCAGAAAGATGCATGCAAGAATGTGCATGGCCCTCCCAGGCCCAATCTGTTCCAAAAGGAGATCATCTTTTGCTAAGCCTCATACTTGAAAATAACTGCACCCAGTGGGCTGTTTTATTTCCCCAGACAAGCCTGTCCCAGTCTCGCCCACCTCCCAATTCCATTTCAAACAGGGGACTTGGACTAATTCATCTTGTTACAAATCAAAACCAGCCGTTGGGACTCAAACAAAATTAGGGTTGTTCTTTGAAGCCTGCCTGGCCTATTTAGGAGGGCACTGCCATTACTTGGCAGGTTTTGTAGCTTTGCTGCTTAGGGACAGTTCAGCTGCTGCTCCAGATGTGTCAGAGAAAGTAGTTACAACAACTCCCCTTCCAGAAAGAACCCGTAACTCCTGCTTTCCCTTTCCAGTGCAGGGAGGGAGCTGTGTGCACTGGAGGCAGCAGGTGGGTGGTGGGAGTGGAGCTCTATGGCTTACCTTAGACACACATAACAGCTCTGACATCCCTCAATCTCAGGGGTTCTCTCCCTCCTTCCAAAACTGTGGCCATTTTATTTAATGAACACAATGGGCCAACACCCAGAAAAAAAAACCAAAACAAACATCTTCCAGCTAATTTTGGTCCAGGCCTTCCCTCTTACTCCACAGATGCTCATAATACTTACAAGGAACAGGAGATTGAAAAGGAAGAGGAAGTACTTGGTGACTTTTAGGCAGCCAGACCCCATCTTCTTTCACTTATGGAACCTAAGGGGAAAGCAGACAGACAATGAGTTATGTTACAGACAGGACCTCCGGGCAGCTTCAGAGCAACACCCTTACCCTGTGCAGAGCTCTGGATCATCTGGTGGGCCTCAGAGCACATGCACAGACAGCATAGAATAGTGGAGTTGCCTTTTCAGCACAGCAAAGCAGGACACCAGCACCACACTACAGTCACTGCTGCCAAGATCCCCCGGAGAATGACACACAGCTATCAGCAGTTACAGAAGAGATTTAATCACAAATACACTGCTAATTCCATCACTATTTATACGGACTTTGCAATAGTAGCATCAACCAAAACACCAACCCTAGCTACTACTGGTGGTGAAAAGTGATGCAAGCCACTTCAATTCCCTGACAGCAGTAAAAGAGATGCATGGAGCTTCTGGAGCAACACAAACTATTAAAGGTAACAAAGATTATTAAGGGGCTGGAGCATCTCTCTTATAAGGAGAGCCTGAGAGAGTAAGACCTGTTCAGCCTAGAGAAGAGATGACTGAGAGGGGACCTCATCAATGTCTGTNTATTTAGGAGGGCACTGCCATTACTTGGCAGGTTTTGTAGCTTTGCTGCTTAGGGACAGTTCAGCTGCTGCTCCAGATGTGTCAGAGAAAGTAGTTACAACAACTCCCCTTCCAGAAAGAACCCGTAACTCCTGCTTTCCCTTTCCAGTGCAGGGAGGGAGCTGTGTGCACTGGAGGCAGCAGGTGGGTGGTGGGAGTGGAGCTCTATGGCTTACCTTAGACACACATAACAGCTCTGACATCCCTCAATCTCAGGGGTTCTCTCCCTCCTTCCAAAACTGTGGCCATTTTATTTAATGAACACAATGGGCCAACACCCAGAAAAAAAAACCAAAACAAACATCTTCCAGCTAATTTTGGTCCAGGCCTTCCCTCTTACTCCACAGATGCTCATAATACTTACAAGGAACAGGAGATTGAAAAGGAAGAGGAAGTACTTGGTGACTTTTAGGCAGCCAGACCCCATCTTCTTTCACTTATGGAACCTAAGGGGAAAGCAGACAGACAATGAGTTATGTTACAGACAGGACCTCCGGGCAGCTTCAGAGCAACACCCTTACCCTGTGCAGAGCTCTGGATCATCTGGTGGGTCTCAGAGCACATGCACAGACAGCATAGAATAGTGGAGTTGCCTTTTCAGCACAGCAAAACAGGACACCAGCACCACACTACAGTCACTGCTGCCAAGATCCCCCGGAGAATGACACACAGCTATCAGCAGTTACAGAAGAGATTTAATCACAAATACACTGCTAATTCCATCACTATTTATACGGACTTTGCAATAGTAGCATCAACCAAAACACCAACCCTAGCTACTACTGGTGGTGAAAAGTGATGCAAGCCACTTCAATTCCCTGACAGCAGTAAAAGAGATGCATGGAGCTTCTGGAGCAACACAAACTATTAAAGGTAACAAAGATTATTAAGGGGCTGGAGCATCTCTCTTATAAGGAGAGCCTGAGAGAGTAAGACCTGTTCAGCCTAGAGAAGAGATGACTGAGAGGGGACCTCATCAATGTCTGTCAGTATCTGAAGGCAAGGTGTCAGAGGATGAACCGGGCTCTGCTTGGTGGTGCCAAGCAATAGGGCAAGAGGCAACGGGAAGACATGGGTGCACAGGAAGTTCCAGCTGAACATGAGGAAGAAGGTCTTTGCTGTGCATGTGACCACACACTAGAACAGACTGCCTAGAGAGGGTGTGGAGTCTCCCTCACTGGAGATATTCAAGAACCATCTGGATGCAATCCTGTGTCATGTGCTCTAGGGATGACCTTGCCTGAGCAGGGAGGTTGGACCAGATGACCCACTGGATGGTCTCTTCCAACCTGACCCATATTCTGTAGTTCTGTCAGCTTTCCTGCTTCTCCTTCTTCCCCCAGACTCAGTTATGTTTCCTATATAAACAACAGAGAACTTTTAAGTTCCTTAAAATTTGCTCTCCCAAGCTCCTTGCTCCAAACAGACCATGCCACTTTAAGAATCATCAGCCAGAGGAAGAGCAATACCAGGCTGGGGTCACCAGTGTGGCCTGGGAAGAAACAGCCCCAAGAGAGAGTAAGGTCAGCAAGGTTCTCTGCTGTCAGCCTGGGTGTACCAAGGATCACCGGAACCCAGTATGTTCTTTTGTTTCAATCAAAGGCTTTTGCTTAATCCTATTAAATATTTAGGTTAACTCTGGAGCTAAACTGGTATGTGGGCCTTGTTATAACAGGCTAGCCTTCCCAACAAGCAGTGGTCACCCTCAACCAGGAGAGAGCACAAGTCTCAACTCTGTGGTTGAAAGTTGCTGCTCTAACTTCAAGGAATGCCATGGCTAGAGACTGTGCTAAGTCCATCACTGCACAGCACGTAGCAAGATGTTACTGAGATGGGAAAGCAGCACAGATATAAAATGTCAGACAGCTGTGTTAAAGACTGATCTCAAAAAACTCTCATCCACATAGCAGTCATCACACCTAAGGAGCTCTTACTGCACAGCCAGGTTAGCAACATCTCAGTCAGATTTTCTTCAGTTAACTCCTCAGGTCAGAGGCCATAAAGCCAGCAGCACCCAAAAGAAGGTCCTTCAAATGAGCCATGGAAAAGTCCTGTAACAGTTTCTGGTCCATATGTACACCAAATACCAAACACACAGCATTCCCATTTCCAGTGCCCCTGGGTGCAGCCATCAGTTATGAGCTGGTTCTGTTCCAGCACAGATGCACTATACAACAGCTGCATCACTACCAACCTAGAAAAAGTGAATGAAGGCTCTCTGTTAGCAGAATTCCTCCTTTTCTCCGCAGGAGAAACGTTCTCTCAGGCCACTAGTCCTGGAAGGTACCAACACCTAAGACTGCACTTGGAGAGGATAAATAAGATGTAAATTTTTCCACCCAGCTGCCTTGCTTCCTGGCTTCACCATGAACACATCTCCTCCTAATAGCATCACAAACTGGAGCCTGGCAATCTAACCAGAACGCGAAGGCAGCCAGATCCCTAGGCAATGATGCATTTCTGTTGTGGAGGTTACAAATGCTTTTCTCCTCTTTAACCTAGCCAAGAACTCGGCTAGGTAACAACCTCCTGCGCAATGCACTGGACTTCTTACCTTAAGACATCTGATTCCAGGTGCAATGCTCCTAATTTTCAAACTGGAGGGGCAGGCCCCAGTACTCACTGACTTGCTTCCTAGCACTAAAAGCCATATGCTGCCTATTTCCAACTCTGCCCACACTGTTTTGATTAGTCAGGAAAAGAGATTTGCAGAGCTGTTAGGATCTTTATAAAAGTTATTTCAGCTAATTAAGCAGTTAAGCAAGTTTACTGTGGAAGAAGATATGGCTGAGGTAACAAGAGTAAAATATTGCTTTCAGGGCTCTTCTACTCCTAGCTATTTGTTAAAGACATACCATCTTCAGTGTTTATTAAAAAAAACCTCTAAACAAACAACAAACTCCAACTGTGCATTACAACATTATGCACCATTCTCTTCTTGCCACAGGGCACTGTATCTCTTTCATAGCTCCTAGCCATAAAGTAATTCAAAGTACAGTTTTCAAGTGAGGGGAGAAAAAGGGTCTTGAGGTTTTGCTTTTAAGATACTTTAGAACTCCACTGAAATATGACAGATTTTCCAGTTTTCTGTTCTTTGCAAATTAACTTACTTTTGTTCACTACATCAATGAAGCTCCTCAAAACTCTGTCTTCTGAAATTGCACAGTCACAAGACTAGCAACACTGTCATACAGTAGAAGCAGCAGCTCATCAAAATTTGAGATAGGTCAGGTTTGGAAGCAGATGAGCTTGGAGTTACCACAACCAGGCATATCCACAGGCCACTCGGCAGCAAAAAGCCAGCTTAAGTACCATAGCCAGTGCTGCAGTCAGAGCTGCCTATGTGCCTTCTGAAGCTGGTCAAGTTTTGAGCCTTAATGTCTTGCAGCAATGCATGTAGAGGTTTTCTTTCTTTTTTTTCTTGCAGCAATGCATTACAGCTTTCAAATTCCACTGATTGTCCACAATTATTTGTTTTTTCCTTTCCCTCTCCACTCCTACTGCTTTGACCATTTGAATTTTCATCCCCAAGCAGCAATATCCACTCTTTTCAACAATCTTGTACGTACACATCCTAATTCTCCCTGTCATTCTCCAGATTGATGCCAGTTCTGCAGAGGATTTCATAAGAGACCATCAGCTTGCAGAATGGCATTTCTTCCAACCTCTCATTCTCCATCTTGTGAAAATATGCAGGTTTATTTATGCAGAGTGCTGCTTTGAGGCACAACTGCCATAAAAACTTGGTTGCCAACACAGCCAGGTCAGCTGCTGTGTAGCTGATCCGGGGTCTTTCTTAGCCCAGGTTCAGTCCCAGGACCTGAAGGGAGAACTAATTCCAGGAAGGCATCAATTGATCCAGGACTCAGGGGGTTCCTACCAGGAGGGAATGGAACACATCTGCACAGGCTAGACTGGCATCGGAGGATGGTTTCCTACCCCCTCCATGACCTCCAGCTCTCAGGCCTGTCGTTCTCCCAGCAAAGCAATGACAGCAAGACCTGTATGTGGAGCAGGAACATAAAATCCAGGACATGTGTGCCTGAGGAGATGAAGACTGAACCCTGTTTTGTTAGCAACTGCAGACGAGTCCCATCACAGCTCAGAAATTAATTTATTTTTGTCACAGGAGCCTGTGAAACTCCCAGCCGCCCTCCTGTAAAAGGTGACCCCAGAGAAGGCACAGGTGATATGGGGAGGGTTGAATACCTCTGCCTCCTGACCCCACCATTGGCCACGGAGGCAGGAAGGGGAAAATTCATGCACAGACGTTATAACCACATCAGTCAAGGGGCAGAGAGGCTAAGTTAATTTTTAATTGCAATTCTGCTCTATCCAATTAGATCCTGTACTGCCTCCACCCAGCAAGCACTGCATGCTTGGTGCTCAGTGAAGTTTATGCTATTTGGTGCAGGCTAGGGCTGTACATGCCTGGGCCACACAACTCTGCTGGGAAGGGCTCAGCCCTCCTCTGCAGCACCAACCTTGAGCTCACTCCGCAGGTTTCTTCCTGAAGAGCTCTGGCAGCTGAAACACCTCAGCTGCCAAGTTATTGTACAGCACAAATAAGGGGCTCATTTATGAGTGCAATGAAAGAAAAGGAAGAAGAACTACAAAGCAAAACAGCAGAACGGCTGTGGAAATCACCGTCTCAGTAGATTTACAAAAAAGTGCAAAGTTCATGCAAGCCCTTAAGGACAGCACACGTTCCCAAGAGCACTGAGCTCTGACAGTCAGTCCCAGTACTCTAACTCAGGTAAAAAGGGTTCACATTTCACTGTATCTACATAGTCTGAGGACGCTGTCCCCTCTTCCCAGATCCTCTTGCTTAAGAACAGGAAATGATTGGTTACAAAGAAGCTGCAGGTTGTTTTTGTGTACTTTGACCAGTTGCTCCCCACCACCACCCCTCAGACTCTAACACCAGCGGACATAACACAAAGGCAGACTCTATAGGATGCGCTACTACCAGCTTCTACCAGGCTAGGATGAGGTCAACCCAGCACCAGATTTGGCCTTCACAAGTTGTTATTTCCCTTGCCCCCACAAACACCTTGAATGCCCTGTAAAGCTGGCATGCTGGCTCAGTTCTGCTATCCCTCCTGCCTGCTCAAGGAGAAACTTCCAGTTTGACAGATGCAGAGATGCAGCAGCCAGCACTGTGAACAAAGGTTCTGCAACATACCCTAAGGGTCCTGATCCTTCTTTACATCTTGCATCTGATGTGGAAGGTGGGATCTTTGGGTGAAAGTTCAGCTGGTCCACTGAAGCAACCTCCAAAGCAGCCTCAGCTGACCTCAAGCACTGCAGGTGCTTCTTGACACAACAAGCAAGCACCACCTTCCTCACTTATCTAAGTCTTACACATTGCAACAGGTCATTTCCCTCAAGATATTACAACGCTGGACACTTAAAATATCTAAAGCTGTCCCTTATCTGGTCTCACCACCCTGTCTTTTCTTTCTCACACCACGACATTGACCAAAGTTAGCTGGGTTCATTTGCAGACAGACTGACCAAGAAATCCTGGAGATGGAGGAGCTCCCACTGCTGTACTCAGGTTGCATAACTGGCTCCCTCTGCCCAAAGCAACTAGCAGGTGTCCTTAGGAAGGGATCACCATGCTGCTGGTTCCATAAAGATGTTTATCTCCACAGTAATTTGCATGAGGTTGAGGCCATTTTGAAGGCCAGTGCAGTTACTTGTTGCAGCATTATCCCAATCCAGAAGCCAGAAC
Organism: Aleadryas rufinucha; assembly: GCA_013397815.1. NCBI lineage: Eukaryota > Metazoa > Chordata > Aves > Passeriformes > Aleadryas > Aleadryas rufinucha. The sequence continues at coordinate 246,347 of VZTH01012081.1, forward strand.
CAGATTAGATGCATAGCTGGATAGAGACCCACAGAAGCCAGCACACTAAAGAAGTTGCTCACTAAATGGTCACTTTCCAGCTCCAAGGCAGACATCCCCATGCAGGAGAGACTGGGGAAGGGGCAGCTCAGAAGGCCATGGGGCAGAGGAGGAAACAGGTTATTTTTAAGAGGATTCTGAGCCTTTGCACCCCAAAGCCCAGCTGCTTCTCTATCCATGCACACGTAGAACAGACATTTGGCAATCACAAAGTCTCCCGATCATGACTGATGGGACAGGACAGCTTCACACAACTGTACCAGTTAATGAACAATGACAGGGTTACTAAGTCTCCTGTTAACCACGTACATCACTGCCCTCAGGGCAGGGACTGTAAGTTACAGCCCCATTAACACACAAAGAATATCCTAAGGAGTTCATCTTGTTGACGTTAATATACAAAGGCCTTGCACTTTCAGTACACCTGGGAGGTACATCTTGTCTCTGGCAAGCAAATAACCACAGAGCTGATGAATGACCCAAGTCTGTATTCACTGAACTTTCCTTTAAGCTTCACTGAGATAATACCAGCTGTGTAATGAACTCGAAAACATAAACAAGATTGTTTGTCGTGGAGATTTTCCAAATAGCATCTCTTCCCAAGTTACAATGGAAGGATTGACAGAGAAGCTGGATCCTAAAAATTAAGGTATATATTACGTATTTTATATATATTTATATGTGTGTATCTCAGTGATACGGCTACAGTTTCTTTTTGAAGGAAAGTGTCAGTGCAAGGTAGAAAACTATTTCTGCATAACACAAATTTTGAAAACAGAACAAAACAACAGACCCTCTCTCATTCCATCTACTGCTAGAGACAGTTTCTTCTTAAGTAGAAGCAATTGTCTTCAAGGTAGAGGAGATGGTCTGAGGGCTAAGCACAGAGAGACCAGCACAGCTACATCAGTCTGCAAACTGCAGCATCACGCTTAATTGTCAGAAAACTTTGAACTACCAACACAGACATGTACAGTGAGACCCTAACAGCATCTGCAAGACATCTGCAGGACAGAGACTCAAACGCGCATGCAGTCCCTTCCCATTTGCTATTCCTGGGGCAAAGGGAACAGACTAGAACAAGGCAACAGCTGGCTGCAAGTACTGCAGAAATACCACTGGAAAGAACAGATTTCTCAAGTACAGTTTCTGAGGAAACTCATCAGCTCACACTGCAATGGCAGACTTGCTCCTGGTGCACCTGGTAAGACATTAAGCTTTTCTGTAGTTAATATACTGTTGAGTGAATTATCTGACTAGCAACTGCGTCCCCCAGCAAGTTCCTGGATTGGAAAGCACCCGTAGGACTACCTACGATGGCTCAGATTTTTCCGTGTGTTTTATCACAGCAAGCACATGTTGTGTATTTTGTAAAAAGGAAATGCGTATTTTAGAAATGTACTTCTGATCCCCAACGGGAAGTGATCAGATATTTATAAACCACTATCATATCGCTGAAAACACAGCTCAGTATCAAAGAGCAGCAGAGGTTTTAGATGTGTCTGTTTTCATCTCTATATTAACAAGCAGTGCAAAACATTTTGAGAACATCTGGCCTTCACACTTCGGTTTGAAAGCCAACATTTAAGTAGGTCTTCAGTCCCTGCAACTGGCAAATTGAGAAAGTTCTTTGCTATTTTCAGCCTACACACTCATGCTTGCACAGCATGACAGTATTTGCAGGACAGCACTTCTCCGATTTAAGCAAAACTTTCCATGCATCAAGACCAGAGACACAACTCTGCCAAAAAAATGGCAGGAAAAAACCAACCCCAAACCCCACAAACTATCCCAGAAGTCACTTGATTCTCCTCTCCCCCTAATAAAAAAAAAGTAGAAGAAATTAATCAACTTACCAAAAATAGCAGACAGAAGAAAGACCCAAAAGTACAGTTTACTGGACTTTCTCTTTTTAATTAACACGTATTAGAATGTTAGTTGTGCAACAAGCTCTGCAGGTCAGGTCCAGAAAGAGGTCTTCACACTGACTAAAGCCAGTACACAATGCAGTAAAAATGCAGAGTTTTCACAAAACTGGTTGGGCAACTCTGTCACTTGACTACATTGGCTCTTTAATCGCTTCAACAACGAGACCAGCTCAGCTTTGTTTTCTGCACTTGGAGCTGTCAGGCTGCAAATTTAACGTCTGAAATGGATGTGCCCACCAGCTCCCACACCTGTCAGTGGCATCAGTGTGTTCAAAAGCAGTCCCCTGCTCTGGCCCGCCCCACACCTCCCCACAGAGGAGCAAAACCTGTGAGCAGGACCTGCACTCCGAACTGCAGCAGGGGGACCAGCACAGACAAGCAGCTCTCTGCTTGTGCTCAGGTAAGCTTCTCCCCAGCATGGTTCTGCAGCACAGGGGATGCTTCAAAATGTTTCCCTGTGCCAGTCATCAGCCTGGAAATCCCAGGTGCAAGTACATGCATAGGACAGGCTCCTCTGCCTCCCTTCTCATGCAAGCAATGCCTTGGAGGTCAACAAATCTCCAAGGAGTTGCACAATATCCCTCCCAATGCTACCTGGCTTGGAGACACCTTCCTCAGACCCAGCAGCTTTCCTCCCCTGCCAGAGCACCCAAAAGCTACCACAATCCAGGCAGGAAGAAAGCCTTTTTTCCTATTTTATGAGACAGCAACAGAGATTGTGAGACTTAGGTAGGAGCCAGGTAGTATGACTGATTTTTATCTTTTCTGTCCCCTCTTCCTATAAAATGCAAGAGGTCAAGGTCGAGGACTTTATACTGTAAAGTTCCCTTTCCAAACAAACTGGTTTTCAGTTACTTCCATTTTCTCAGATGCTGGGACAAATAACTAGTGGTGATTAGATTCAGCACACCCATGACAAACATGTTTCTGAGAAGTTACAGCCTCTGCTTGACCTGGGAAATGAGGTTTCCTACTCTCTTGGTTTCTTTCAGGAATTAGCAGAGAAAGTAGTTTTACTTCAAGGGCAGGAAGTTTTCCACAGCTTAGCAACTTGCACAGCACTTAAACAAACAACATCTCTCTCCACCTCCCCTCAGCTTATTGAGTCTTCAGACCACACGCCTGCGCAGACAGGTGGATGGGGCTGAGCAGAGCCTGGGCACCAGCACCCAGCACGGGAAGGAAGCTGAACTTACCCAGCACCATTCCCAGGCATTGCAGGTTCTCCTGGAGTTCATTTCATAGCTGAAGCCAGACACTTCTAGAAGTCAAAGCACCAGAGACTGCCTATTCAGAAGGGCATAGGGCAACGAGCATTCCCTTGTCCTTCTCAGATTAACCCTCTGGAGACGCCCTGCCAAACTAGCTGACTCACCAGAGCAATGAAGTCCCTTGCAGCTGACAGACCAGCCCAGTGGAGAATAGAAGTGTCTTCTGGCACCAGGATTTTCCCTAAGACCTCTCCCCAAGACCCCTCCCCCTAGAGTACATCCACATGATCTCCAGTGGCAGAAAGGAAAAAAAACCCAAACAAACCAAAAACCCAAAACCCACCACAAAGCAAACAGAAGAGGCCCCTGGCTTGTTATTCCAAATGACTGTGAAGCTTTAGAATTAAGTAATCTTCCTTGAACAACAGAAGAGACAGGCTAGTAGTCTAATCATATCACATGCTTTGTATCAGATCCTTTGCTGATAGCAAGGCACTGATCTCAAGAAGCAGAGGTTTTAACCCGTTAGCCCACAGATCAAGTAGAGTTGGAAGACTACTGCAAACCCATCATGACTGGAAAGCAAAAAGAAATCCTACTGGCACAGAAAGTGCCTCAAGCCACAAGGGGATGCATCTTTTGGCTTGTTACCAGAAACAGTCCCTTTACTACGCGTAATCTTAGGAAACTTTTTTTTTTGCCAAGTAGACCATTTGCTACCTGAACCACTCCTGTGCCCCTGCTGGTACGTTGGCACTGCTACCTGTGACTCTAGAGCACAAGAGCACAGATCAGCAACTGTAACAATCTCCCCTCTTCAGCAAGGTCTGCCCTGCCATCACCATGGGCCTCCAATCTGAAGGCCCCCACGGCAGGCTGACAGTACAGGAATCAGAAGTACAGGATTCCTGCTAGATTCTCACACAAAGTATCTTGTGATCTCTGCATACCAGGGAGGACAAGGGAAGCAACTCAGCCGAACCATTTGTTACAAGCAGACAGGGCCAGCTGAGCCTGGGCTCTCCAAACTCAGTGGTACAGAACCACACATGCTGTGGCAGCAGTGCCACAGCCACAAAAGGTTACTGCTGGACCCAGCCTCTGCCTTAGAAGAAGCTGTACTTCCACCAGACCATCCCAGGGTCACACGAGACCTTGTGCCCTCCTGGAGCACGGTCTGCCTGTCTGCTGACAAGAGGAGCATTGTCACAGACAGTCTGAGGATGAACATTTCACAACATCCTGAGTTTCGTGCCACAGATGCCACTTGACACTACCAAAGGCTACGAATGAAAAGAGAAAGCCGGAACTATAAAAAGCTCCTGAGGAAGGGATTCTGTCTCAAGCAGCCCCTGTTTCCAAAATGATGACATACAGAGGGCAGGAGGGCAAGAAAAGTCTTGAAGTACAGGACTTTAAACCACAGATATTTTGAGTCATTTCCTGCTATTCAATAACATTCACCTCAACCACATTTTCCCTCTCCAACATCACGGTAAATCATATGAATAGTCTCACATTTGTAACTGGCAGTACCTGGCCACAACAGCCAAACCCCTTGCTGCCCTGGTCACTCTGAGGATGCAGCTCAGAAGCTATTTCAAACCTTGCTCTGGAACAGCCAGTCGCTACTGTACAGTCTCTAAGACACAGCAGCATTGTCTAGCATTTTTTCCTTTCACCTTTACAGAACACTCTCATCACGCCAAGCTCATCCCACAGCAGACAGAAAGTGGAAAAGAAAGCTACACTGTACACCAGTAAAGGGCAGCGCTGTGAGGAGCAAGAATAACACAGCATGAGCTGTTACAGGAGCTGCAGTGAAGCTGCTTTCTTCCCAGTCTAAGCATTTTAGGAAGTGAAATGCCACAATAAAAAATCTCAGCAGACAAGGCTGGAAAACAAAGGGGTCCTCTAGAAAACACTAAGCCAGCTGGAAGAGAAACCCAAAAACTTTTGGTTGCCCTTCTATGAAGATGGCCCTGAACTCCAAGGCAGGCTGCAACACAGAGGTGTTTTGCTACCTTGATGATTGTTACATTACCATGCAGGTAATCCCAGCAGAGTTAATTGGAGCAATACAAGAACATTAATCAATCATAGACCTGCCACCTGCAGTTAAGATCGCTCCTCCAACACCATCCCAAAAAAGAAAATAATCAATCACTACTTCAAAGCAATACATATGTAGGTTCTGGACAGAACTGTTTCAAGCCAAGAAGAACAGACATGTGGGATAGGTTCCCTATGAACTGGCAGTTAAAATAGACAGCAAGGCTTTGAAAAGCTGGGTCTGTTTTGGGAAAAAGAGGGGCCTCCTTGGAGTCTGCAGACCTATGCACAGTGGTCTGGAAAACGAGTTCAGCTGAACCCGAACCAAGAGAGGCTGGGTGGCTTTTTCTACTTTCCTGAAAAGGTCTCCTTTTCTATATTTAGAGTGCAAATATTTCAGAAGACTATTTGATGGAGGAATGCTAGAAGAATAAGATGGGAAAGAGTAGTTCAGAGGTATTTATTTTAAAATAAGAAAGAACTCAGAATAACTAATGTACAAATAATCCGACGAGCCTCAGTGCAGACACAAATGCTCCCATTTCAGAGGGAAAAAAAAATCCCATCTGTTTCATCTTTAATCAGTAAATCGTGACTGAGGCTAACACTACTTTTTAATAGGATTGCAGACACAATTTTTTCTTACTTGCCTCTGTCCCATCGCATTGTTGTCTTTCCCCCACAGCCCACCTGGTTTTACTTCACATCAGCTCCACAATTTTTAATCAAGCCACACATACCAATCACCTAAAACTAGAGCAAGGGATCTCATGCACACTACCTGGGCAGGTTATGGCTGTGACACATGGCTCCCTCTGCCCCCAGCATACACGCCCATCCCTCGCTAGTGCAGCAGCTTGAAATCCAGCCCAGAAAAGCCCTGCTGCCTGATCCTACTCTGACAGGAGGCTGCCAGCAGGAGAACCACCCATCACAGGTCACCAGGGCTCTCCACTGAGATCCTGGGCACAGGAATGGCTATCAGATAGCACCACAGTAACACAGCTGCTGACCTGGCTCAGCTCACACACAGCAGCACAGGCTGTTCTTCCTGATAGCAAACACCCTGTGGTGAAGGCTGACTCTCTTCTGGGCAAACAAGGAGCAACTGCTTAGGTTCCCATGGGACAGCACCAGGTGCTTGGACATCTACTTGTATACATACCGGTGGGTCTTGCTGGTAGCTGACAGCTGGAATAGGAAGAGGTTTCCTATCTGCCTGAAGCTACACAAAGTAAGATCCTAGTGTTTTACTACAGGATCAAGACTAAATCACTGCCACAACAGCCTCCAAAGCTGCAATACGATAGACTGGTAATGAACGCAGAAACACTCAGGCTCTGAGGCCACCAGCAGGACTGCAGCACCAAATCAAAGAAGCCTTTGAGGTCTTGGACTCGGGAATTAAAGCAGCTTGCCATTCCCCAAAATAGCCCTTCCTTGAAATAGCCTCTTCTGCCAAGGCAGCAGCAGTTTGATGCAGTTTCTGACACTAAAAAAATTCCCATGAAGTTCTGGCAACTGCATTTTTGTCACGTCAGTTTCATTCCAGGAAGCCGTGAGTCACAACACCTCCCCCAGGGAGCAAGGGCGAGAGGAAACTGACATTTCAGGTCCTCTCACATCAGGCAGGAGAAGCACCAGCAGCTGTGGGCATCACCTCCCAGCCCTCAGGAGCAGCCAGGACCACCTCTATTATAGCTGCACTCGCACAAGGTGTTCTCACCCTTGGAGGATCTGATGCGAAGAAGCTGCTGAGCTCTGTGCACGGGGAGCAGCCACCCCTGCAGCAAGTCCCACAGAGGGGCTGAGCTCACTTGCAAGGCTGATCTATCACACAGGGCTCCACTTCCCCACACCACCAGCCTGCAGGAACTTCTGTTGTACCTGCAGCCTCTCCCTCCACTCCTACACAGTCTCCTCAGACAAGTGCAGCAGACCCCTTTGGAACCAGGGAAGGGCTGTGCCTTTACCTTGTTTCACACGGCTCACCACGGCTTCTCCACACAGCACTGGTCTAGCACTGTTCCACACAGCAGCTGCCGAGCAGAAGCCTTCTCTAATTAAAAGAGCTTCCTTCGGGAATAGGCAGATTTACTGCACAACTCAGAGCGCTCTTTAGTTATTCCATGTGCATATCTGCAAGTCTGCATTAGACAGGGACCTGAATGCAAAGAAGAGTCCAGCAGCTTCTTCAACTGTTGGGAAAGTACATTTAGGCAGCTGGAGTTTTGTCTGGTTGGGGTTCCTCTCTCCCCCAAAAGACTTCAGAGGTGAGAATAATTAGAACTCCTGCCTGCCTTTTAAGCTCCAGTTTCTTCAAGCATGCAGCACAGATGCTGCAGAACAGTTCCCATATCTGTTTCGTCAGAGCAAAATTCAAAGCAACCTGCAGGTCAGCAGTCTGTCTCCTTTTTCAAGTCCTGCTCTGCTTCTGTGTTTACAGGGAGCCTAGCTCCATGGCATAGAAGAAAGGGAGTGAGGGGACAAGAGACCAAGGAAGCACACTGGGAAGTTGAGGACATTCCAGCAAAGCCACTCAAGACTGACTCATCACCAGCAACTTCAATCCACAACAGATACAGGACCAGTTCCACAGCAGGCAAGAGGACGCTTTGTGCCACACCACCGCATGAAAGAAGCCCCAGAACCAATGCAGCCCTAGAGATTGTGTCCTATCACCACATCAGCCAGAACAGCACCCTTTTATGCAAAGAGTACTCTACAAATTAATTGATTACAAGCGGAGAGGAGAGGAGCAGAGCATTCTGCACGGTGACTTTCGAAAGCAGGCATGTTAGCCCTGGGGACCAAAGTCCAAAAAACCCCTTGATACTGGCACCACTGAATAGAGAACTTCTTCCAATTTCTTTCCACACATATTCTGAGTAATGTTAAGTAAGCCATTTGCAGGACCAAGGAGAAATCAGAAAAAAATCATGTAGGAAGGGAATAAGACACTCACAATACAAATATTTTTTCCTCTATTACTAGAACACTTAGAAACTGAAATGCCACAAAAGGTATAGAAACTTCCCTGGAAAGGTCTAACCAGAGCACTGAGGCATTTTGTGCAGTACTAGAGATAATCCAGTTAATTTAGACTTCACAACTGATTCCCAACAAAACTGCTAACCATCTATCATAGGAAACATACCAGCTCCAGGCATTTAGGATTTGTATATTCTTATATTATGGGATGACAACAGCAGCCCTTGAAACCCTAGTCAAGTGCCAGGATGCCCTTTCCACACCTGCCTTCCATGCTGTTCCAGAAGCCCTGCAACAACACAGCTCAGGTTGTGGCCCCACAGCAACCCAATGCACAAAACCCCAGAGGCAGCTCACTTGTACCTGTGCCAGTCTGGTACACCAGCCCAAGCAAAATCAACATCCTGGAGCAGGTTGCTTTTAAAACTAGACAGACAAGGTGCTGCATGAAGCCTCTCCTGCAGAGGCAGGAGCTGAGGGCATCAAATTCCTGTGTAGCCCCTTGAACCCATCCTGGCAAGGGCACAGAAACCTCACAGATCACAGGGGCAGTGACCAAAGCAAGGTGCTGGAGAAGAATATGGTCAGATCCAGTGACTGTAACACCTTTTCCAGAACAATTCTGGGAGACAGCCTCCTGCATTCCCAACAGGTAAAGCTACTTGACAGCATGTTCAGTCCCTGCTATGCAAACCCCTCTAAGATAATTCCTTTCCTTCCCCTTTCCCAAACTACCTCCATGGCAACGGATGGGGAGCAGGAGGGACCAAGGGCAGTTCCCAACTCCAGCTGTAGGAAGACCAGCTCAGCTTAAGGTGCGTGGCTGCAGCTCTGACAGGTTATCCGTTCTTTTGTTTGCATATGAGAGACTGAAGCAGGCTTGTTTTGCCTACAAAGGGAACTCCCCATTATGTAACTTCAAATCTTCAGGCTGCTGGATATCCTAAAGCATACAGTTTGTCCCAGATCAGCATTTCTCCAGTACACATGGCCATGGGATTATCATCATACTGGAAGAGATCAGCAATCTGCTTACAGCTCAGTAACAATTTCGTAGTAAAGGGTAAAGCACTTACATGATGCACCTGCCTCAAGGCTGTGTTGCAAAGAAACTAAAATCTGCAGCCCAGCAGCATCCTTAACAAATTCCACCAGTACTTCCCTTATGTGCAAGGCTCTTCCTCCGGTCCTTCTCAGCTCCTGAGCTCCTTTAAGACGGACAGGGCACTTACCACACCAGCAACTTGCAGAAATTAAGTACATGCACTGGACTTTGGTTTGACTTGCTTTTAAATGGTGGTGTCCCAGTTCTGAAGCTCCATCAAGGAGACAAAGAACTAGAGCAGTCAGCCAGACAGCCTGTGCACGCACCTCTTCCCACAGGACAAAGCCTGCCACCAGCTTAGTCTCCTTCCCTTTCTCCCCTGTATTTACTTTGGATGAGCCACAAACCACCCAGCTTCCCCGGCTCTGTGGTGTTCAAAAGGACACATGCTTGGGTTCAGAGTCGGCAGTCTCCAATCCCTGTTCCCATCCCCACAGGCCACTGTTTTATTCCCTTTTCCTGCTCTGATTCACCAGGCAGTCCCTTTCGCAGAGCTGCCCACAGTAACGCCTCATCTTTCTTCCAGAAAATTAGCTAGCTCTGAATCTGTCAGTGCACACAAGAAGTGATTTAAGCAATCTCCACTACGCAGTTCCTTTGCTTCACTTATCACCCCATCTAGACTGAAGTCAGCCATTAACTGCTTCAGTGTTTCCAAAGCCCTGATAGCCCAGAGAGCTTTCAGCAAATAGGCTCTGCCACAGCCAACCAGCCGTCAAGGAACTGCTGGCGCTGACAGTGCCTCCTGTATTATTCCTTTTACCATGCCAAGAGAGCCTGTAATTTTTAGCCTTTCTCCATTTCATTCCCTCTAAGAACAGAGAAGAGCCAAAAAGAGACAGAGGCGGTTAGGTAAGGATTGCATCTCATTACACGGTTGCTAAAGGAAAGGTGGCTCACTCAGCCAGCCCTTCACACGTATGTCATTAATCAGTAGCCTGTAGAAAGCTCCAATCCCACATTCCTCCAACAGATGCATTAGTGCAAGTACACAGTTTATTTCTTTGCCCACTGAAGCTGACAACCACATGGTGGGGGACAGGCTACTGGGCCCAGCTACCCCTTTGCTGCACAGAAGGACTCCAGATCCCTGAATGGCATGATCCGTGTTCAGAGACAAATGAAGGCAGGGAAGGAGAAGAAGGGGATACAGATGCCATGCTCCTATTTTAGAGATGAAGTTAAGGCACTCTAGGGTGAATGCCATAATTCCTGACAGTAATAAGTTAGTTTCGGTGCATGTAAGTTTTTCCACAGAGGAAACTGAGAAGTAAGTGCAAGAACTGAGGCTCCGATCATCCCTTGTTCCACAGGCCCACTGGAAACATTGCTACCTCCTCCAGCCTTCCAAGTTACTCAGAGCCAGAGCCCCGACAGACCCACCCCCTCTAGCACCTCCCCCTCATCAGCCAACAGAAACGAGACCAGGAAAAAAGTGGCTGCCATGCCACAGGCACCATTAAAGTGGAGCAATAATTACTGCTTCAAATAGCATGGGACATGATCCACGTCCCAGCATCACCCTGGCATTCCCATAACAGACCCCATCCCATCAGTGCCAAAGGTCTTGGTGGCAATGCCTTTTGCCTGTGTTGTGTGCTTCCTGCTGTAAGAAGGCCAGCAGGCACCAAGAACCACAGCCATGGTTTGAGTTGAAAAGTGCCCGGGGGTCTGTAGTTACCGGAGGTCTGCAAAACTCCCACCTGCATCCCTCTGACTTAAACATCTACCAGATGAACACCTGCAGTCCTGGATGGACCTTCCTGCCTTACAGCTGTGAAAACAGGACACGGAATAACAGGACAGCGATAAAACCTTTCCTTGGTTACAGTCAGATGAGAAATTGCATGTGAAACTCCCCCTTGCACTTCACAGAGCTTGAAGCAGAGTGGTTTGAGTAGCAGGAACAAGAAAACCTCCATGGAGCTGTGGGAAGGCCTCGTTAGAGCTTTTCCTGCACCAGCTTACAGTTGTAGGTCACACTACACCTGCCTGTCACCCGAGAACTAAAATAGAGACAATAACAGTGATGAAGAGAGTCCAGATGAGCCACATCATTAAAGCCGCTAAATCCTCTTAAGGGAGGAGCTTCCATGCAGCAGGACAGAGATTGCCCACAGGAATGGCTTTCTCCAGGCACTCAGCTTGCGTCTTGCTCTGTCGCACGCAGGTAAGAAGCTGAACAAACACTGCAAGACTTCGCCCAGCCCTGCAGCACAGGGATGAGAATGTCATCTCAGTGGTCCCCAGAGCCCTTGGCAAGGATGGAGAAACACAGGCAAAGAGGGGTTCAGGTCCAAAGAGGCTACACCAAGTGAAGATATTTTGGCAGCAAGATCCTTCTATGAAAGGGGTGCTAAATGACACAATACTAGGAGTGAGGAGAGGCTACTCTCTTCTCTGAGCCACTCCAAATCCACACATAGGCTTTCAGAGCACTTGGTGAAGGTTCTTTTCACTTGTGTGGGCAGCCCAACACGAGCAAGCACCCATGGATTTTTTTTTTTTTTTCCTTAGCACAACTGCAGCTGTAGGAGTTCCTGCTCCAGCCAAAGGACCAAAACCAAGTGTAAGTGTTAAAAACCACCTCGCTGTTGCAAGAGGTTCTGCTATGGAACATTGGCGGGTCTTCCACCGCCCATGCATGCAGTGACACTGCAGAACAGGTCACTGACTGTACCACCCAGTGCCCTTCTGCCTCACTAGCACTGTCCTCCCACTTAGTGCTCATGAACTATTTAGTAAGAGCTGAGTAATTTGTCATTTTTACAGTCTGTCATCTGCTTGACATCAGCACGCAGCAGCACACTGCCGAGACTGCTCCTCTCACTAGACACTTCCATCTAGATTTTCAGAGCAGTGTTTCTACACTTTGACCTTGTGGTCCACCAAAATGATAGTAGCTACAGGCTTCTGCTTGACAGTTCTCATGCAGCGAGCAAGCTTCACAGCAGCAGGTTCACATCTCAGGCTTTGAAGGGGATTTTTCTCAAGCCCAAGATGTCTGAGAAAGTAAAAAAAAAAAAAAAACAAGAAAAAACACAGAGAGGAAGTATCACCGGCAGATTTCAAGACGGCACTCTCCAGCTGTTCACCCTTGCTTGCAAAGAAGCACATGGGTGTTGTCAGAAGCTAACTACGCAGAGGCCTCACAAGTGGTGGGATGTGTTACATGCCTGTGAACCTCTACGGTCAACACCAGCTCAAACACCTCCAAGAGCAGCTCTTCTCCCCAGCCACTACCTCTGAGAGCACTGCAATAGGACACTGTCTCTCCCTTGCACAGCTAGTAAAGTTTCAATCTCTCGTCTTATATACAATATGCTACAGCTTGTCCGAGACATAAGAACACTTCATCCTAAGCTAGCTTTACAGTTTACTGAAGCCAGTGTTTAGATTTCAGGTTGGTTGGATTTGGGTTTTTGCCTTGGTTTTTTTTTTGTACCAAACACCCCATTTTACATTAAAGCATACACAGCAAAGCTTTAATGCCCTGGGGCAGAATCAGCATGCCCGGAGTGTAACAAGCCGCCATCCCCTTATCAACAGATTTGTTACCAGTCACATTGCAAATGCAATTCACAGCCAACATCTACCCAGCTGCTGAACTGCAAGCACTACTCTGAACTGCTCACAGGGCTCTTAAAAGGGAAGGGGGGAAAGGGACACGGCAGGCTGGGCCAGCACTAGATTTCTGTAGTCGTAATAGGGTAAGATCGCTACAGAAGCTTCTAATCCACATCCTGGAAATCAATCAAGACAGAGCCGACTGAAGCCAGCTGTATGCCTAGTCTCATCAGCAGGCAGCAGAGGCACTCGGCCGATATGCCCGCACAGCAGCAACCAGCCGGGCCCGCGGGACCCGCTGCACCTGGCCACGGTCTCTCTCAGGTCACACACCAGCTACGCCAGGGATCACAGCTCAGCCCCCGACCCGAGTGTGGAGGGGCGCGCCTGAGAACGCCCAGCAGCGGGGACTGGCGCCCCGAGAGGCTCCCCCGGCCCCACACGCACCCCCGCCGGGAGGGGCGCGGGGGCTCCCCGGGGCTGCCGGCCCCCGCCGGGGGCTGCCGAACCGCAGCGGGGGCTCCCGCCCCGGCCACCAGAAAGCCCCGCAGAAAACCCCCAGGAAGTCCCCGCCGGGCACAGCCCCTGTCCCGGCACGCCGAGACCCCCGAGCCGAGGGGAGCGAGGTGTCCCGGCTGGGTGGAGGCAGTCCCGGCCCGCACCTCCCCCTCCCGTGCCGCCCCGCTCCTCGGCCCCTCTGGGGCGGGCGGCCGCAGCGCGCCTACCTGCTCTGCTCGCGGGCTGGGCACGGCTGATCTCGGCGGACCGCTCCCCCTCCGCCGATGTGGCCCCTGGGGCGGAGCCGGCGGCTGCGCTGAGCCGGAGCCTCGCCCGGGGCCCCGCCTTGGTCACGGCCGTGGTTTCGTACGGGCACCCGGGGATCCGCGCAGTGCCCGGCCCTGCCCGCTCCGAGCCGCCGCTGCCGGCTCCTCAAACCGAGTCACGCGTTTTCCATTGCCCACCTGTGAGGCTGCGGCCGCTGCTTCCTCCTCTCCACCTCACACCAAATCGCCGCGCTCCGCTCGGGCACGTGGCCGCGCGGGGCGCTGGGGCCATTTGCCCTGCTCGCTGCACTTGCCGTGAGCCCGTCCGCTCCCGTGAGCCCCGTCTGGCCCGTCAAGTAGGTGCAACGAGCGCACACATAGACACGCACAAACACCCCATAAACGTTTAAGGCCACTGGCAGCTTGTCTGGTGCTGCGAGGCGCACGCTGTGGCTCTCTGCCCAGTGAAAGCAAGCCTGATGACCCACCGAAATATTTTTCCAATGGGCAATTTCGCTGCCCCAGTGAATCCTGTAAACATCACCCGGGCTGCACATTGTTCCCCCTCCAAACCCTTTAAGCTCTTGTTTGCCCCAGTGCCTCCAGCACTGTGAAGATGGTGAGGTGTTTGCATGCTGTGGCTGCTGTTCGCTCTGCTGACCACTGCCACTGTATTGTTTCCATGGGCTTCTCCGTTTTGTGTAGTGAATCTGCTCTGTGCAGCAGGCAGCAAGCTCAAACCACCAGCTCTTTGTTCTTGGCACGTGGTGTAATTAGCCCAATGGGATCCTGCCTCTTCTCTACTGGCAGAATGCAAACATAAATAAAAGTGATAAGGCAATCTTAGAGTAACAACAACGTGATCCTCTGTAAATCCTCATTGCAGAGATACTGAAACCAAACCTATGAAGCCAATCCTAAAATGAAGGAAGATCAGGAGGTCCCTCACCCTTCTGAGGAGCAACATTCCTCACTTTCCTGTATTCTGCTGTCCTGGCAAGAGGAGGACCAGCAAACTCATGCACCTCAAGGTCCCAGTCCTCATTCCTGGAGACAGCAAAAACTAGTTTGGCTTTTGTACTGAGACAGGTGTACAGTGGCCACCTTACTCTCTCCTAACAAGATGCCTCTTGGTCATCTTTCTGTGTCTGAAGGCTGATTCCTTACTATGCCACCAGGCTTCGAAGAAAAGATTTTAAAAGGTCATTTTCTAGACTATGCTTTATTCATTGCATTTACTTGACTTTAATTCTTGCATTTAGAGTCCCATACATTCCAAACCTTTCCCTGCAGCTCCCAATCATTTCCTCTGGTACCAGGTTTAAACACATCCTCCTTCCCTTTTTCAGCAGTGGCGCTCAGCGGCCTTCCCACTAGCCTGTATTTTATCTTGCAGACATCTTTTTTGTGAGGACGAGCATGTGGTCATGTAATGGGCAAAGCCAGGGCACATAAGTCCTCCTTCATGCATGTTGGATAGCGTGAGGCAGGAGGGGCCATGGGAGAAGGCTGCACCGGGAGAGCAAGTGTCACTTGCTGAGTGCCACACACATTGCATGTGGCACCCTGGGCTCCATGTCCTCCTCCGTGCCACCAGCAGGTAACTGCAGGCTCATCAGCTGGCATGAGGACTCAGCTGGGGAGAGGGGATTGAAATGCAGGTGCTGAGGCAGAAGAGGGACAATAAGGTGGAAGTGAAATGACTCGCTCTGTGAAGGGGTTTTTGTGGGTGTGGCCTCACCACCCGTTTCTGCAGCTGTTCACAGCAATACCAGGCTATCCGTGGCCTTCAAACTGTCTATTTTTGCTCAGACTCCTTTCTCATACCAAAAAAATTTGTAAGGCCAGTTGTTAGTGTCTAAGACGAGTACAAATTATGCATGAGAATTATTTGGGGCAGTATCTGAAAACTCATTTACAACCAGTCTTGGGGACTGTGTCTTTCTGGAAATCAGCAGCACTCCAACATCTCTTTTCAAGCAGAATGAACCTTCATTAAAAACAAATCTATTCCCCCCCCCCAAAAAAAAAAATAAAAGTACTTTTCCTATACCCCTTCTCTCTCTGTACTAGTTTTTGGTTTTAAATTAAACATCTGCTCAGGCTTATGCCTGTACTCTGTAAGCCAGAATGCTTACCTATAAAGACACAAGTCTCAGTGGGGAAGGTGAAATAGCACCTGCCTGTTCTTATATTTAGTCTTTCTCATCTGTGTGCTGACAGATTATCCAAGCCTACAGGTACTGAGCATGTAGCTTGTTTCTGATTCTTACAAAAAGTGTCCTACTTTGAGGAAGGAAGTCTGGGCTCGAAATATTTCCCCTGAAGATTAGTGCAAAGGCTGTTTCTTAAAGAAAATGGGTCTTAAATAAAAAGTGATTACAAGGTGCAGTGCAAATGGATTGTGCCAGCAGCTCTGGTGCCTGAATTCATTTGTGTCAGAGGCTTTGAGAACGCGATACATGTTAGCAAGGGCAGGGTGGGAGTATATATGCATCAGTGATTGCATGTATAACTGGTAATGCTTGAGTGCCACTCGGATATGAACCAGTGAGTCTAGAAAAAGCATTAAGTCTATACCACTGCATTTGCTGAGAGAAGGGAATAGGTTTTAAAAGAGAAGTTCCAAAGTGCCTGAATTTTATTAGAAAGTCTGACGTGAATCATGCTCTTCTGAAGGCTTGCAACAGGGACTTGGCAGCAGAGGAGAAACAGATCTACTGAGATGTTGCAGCTAAGCTGTGCACAGATGGCAGACTAAAAGCCCAAGTATAAACAGCATCTTTTACAAATGTACACATCGGGCTGGATTCTCAACTAGTGATTAGACAAAAGTGCTTGTAAGAAAACACCCAGGCTGGAGAAACCCACCATTATGTGGCATGTAAGGCCAAAAACTGAATACCATTTCAAAGGCAGTCAGAGACCAGCCAATGGGTCATTGAGCCAAGCAATCTGTTTTTGCCTTGGGCCATCTTCATTTCAAACACAACAACCATTCCCTGTCAAATGAATACTTTCTTTTTAGGAGGAATTAATCTCTGTACCAAATCAAGTCTTACCTTATTCTGTGGGTAAACAAGGGAAGCCTGCACAGCAGTCCAAGTCCTTGTGATGCAGCTTCATACAGGTTCTGATTCATTTGTACACAAGGTCTGTTTCCTCAGGCGCAGGGGAATACTAATGCCCTGCACAGAGCTGGCTGGCTGTGCTTTTATGGCTGCTTTCAGCTTTGCCCAGGGTTGTGAGAAGCTACACAGTTCCCACTGCTTTGCAACAAAAACCACAAATATGGCATGGGTGGCTGCTAATTATGGGTGGCTGCTAATGATGGAGGGAGTTACAGCCCCCTCATTCTCTTTTGGTAAACCCGTGTCTGGCTGGGTAGGGGCCATCCTGGAACAGTTGGATGCAAGCAAGAAGGTTTCAACCATTTTGTGTACAGGCAGCTCTTCATGTCTCTCTGAAACTGGGATGGAAGCTCTCAGGGGTGTTTGGCTGCAAGCTACAGCGTGGAAGGGACCAAACTTCTTTTCTTTAGTCTCAGAGGATCACTGAGAATAAAGGGTCTGAGGTTCAGCTGGCACAGGTTGGTGCCCAGTGTTGCATGCACCAGAAGGAGGAAATTAGTCTTTGGCATTAGGGGGAACAGAGAAACAGGAAGACACGTGGATTTCTAATGTTTGCATATCTATTTCCCTTAAAAAGTCTTTGAATTGGCCACGCATTACTGTGGCTCTAAGAGAGGAAGGATTTCTTTGCTGATAGGGCCAAAACATTGAGTGGTTCAGGTGATGCAGTGACGAGTGCTGTAGTTATCAGTACAAACTGCCTAACTTTAAAAAAAAACTTCTTTCAAAGTTGCTTTGACAAGGAGAAAATACTTCAAAAATAGAGCAAAGAATTGCTGGGTGGGTGGGGGGTGTTTCTGTTTAAACTCCAAGTTAAAAACAAAATAACCAAACAACATAGAGTTCATGGTTAGCGTCTGTTTGATAGCACAGTATAAAATAGAAAGAATGCAAAGCACAATTTAAAATTACAGATTTTCTCCAGTCTGATTTGAAGTGTGTTCATGGCACCAAAGCGGAATCCTCTTTTATTTGCTCCAAGCTGTGATTTACTATCAGATTAATTCTAAAGAAAGAATAATGGTTAGAGTGAACAGCAATAAAATGCAGTGGTTGCTGAAGCTTGTGGGGCAAGAGGGGACTATTTTAACTTATACTAGGGGAAGATATGTTTATCGAAAGGTATGCTTTCAGGACTAAAATATTTTTAACATTCTGTGTTTTCTTAGGACTTCCAAGTGCACGGCAGCTTTAGTAAACTGATCTTATTTTCCTGATGACCCGTTGCCCTCCCCTGGATGAAATGAGAAATGCAGGCAATTGAAGTTTTCCAGAAGTTGGAGTTGGTAAGCTAAAAGTAAACTGTTCTGCCAGAGGCACCATATAACTGGGAAGCAGATTTGTCTGTAGGTGGGTTATTTTGGATCCTGGTATAGGTCCCTCACAGCTGGCTATTACAGACATGACTGCACTCCCAAACTTGGTATTTTGCGAGAAAATGTTGATCCCCCTCAATAAGTGCTGGAAAATGCAGCACACAGGGATGTGTCTTCCTAGGCACTAGATTTGGGACTATTGAACTCTACATTTTTGTGATCTGTTAATCAGTAGCAAGTATGGAAGCCTGTGCCCTCACACATGTTGGATATCTATCTGACCCTTGAGATGGGAAATTTGCTGGAACAAATAATCAAGATTTACCATCCTGTGCTTTCCATAATTTCTCCCTTTTAAAAAAAGTCCTCATAGAAACAAACCTCAAAAGGTGTATGAGCAGGTCACAGATGTCTCTGGATTAAGAGTCCATGACTGTTGCCACGGGCTTGCTCATTTGAGGCAGATAAGACAGAAAATTACTAGATGGGTTTCAGAAATGCCTCCCACTCACTAAGGTGCTCTTGCTTGCTTTGCTGAGCCCATGGGCATGCCTGGACTAACAACATCCACAGTGGGACTTTGTGAAACTGGGTGGATCTAGGACTTAACCCAATTTTACAATCCTCCTTGTGCCTTTTGCAGTTATCCTTGGTAACCAGAAATTAATTTCAAAGGGGTAGCATTCAGGCTCAGTCCTTTTAAACACCTGTAGATACAGATGAACACCTGAAGAACTTGACTGTATTCCTGAGGCTTCTATAGTAGACACCAAAATTTCTTTTCTTCCTCTTACACAGCAGCATCCTGCTTGTTCAGGTGTGCTCTCTTTTCTTGGAGATACAAGGTATTTTGTTTGTGTCTTTTGCAGGCAGGCTGATTTTGGCTGGGGTAGAGTTAGTTTCCTTCACAGTGGCTGGGACAGGGCTGTGTTTTGGATTTGTGCTGAACACAGGGGTGATAATATTGAGATGTTTTTGTTACTGCTGAGCAGGGCTCACACAGGGCCAAGGCCTTTTCTGCTTTCCATACTGCCATGCTGGTGAGGAAGTTGAGGGTGCATGGGAGGCTGGGAGGAGACGCAGCCAGGACAGGTGACCCCAACTGACCAAAGGGATATCCCAGACCATATGGCATCATGCTCAGTGTGTAAACTGTGGGGGGAAAGGAAGAAGAGGGGACATTTGTAGTGATGGTGTTTGTTTTCCCAAGTAACCATTGCATGTGATGGGGCCCTGCTCTCCTGGAGGTGGCTGAACACCTGCCTGTCCATAGGAAGAACTGAATTAATTCCTTGTTTTGATTTTTCTGTGTGCCTGGCTTTGTTTCCTTTTTTCAATTAAACTGTCTATCTCAACCCATGAGTTTTCCAGCTTTTACCCTTCCAATTCTCCCCTGGATCCTGTTGGTGGGGAGTGAGCAAGCAGCTGCACAGGGCTTGGTTGCTCACTGGGGTTACTTTGAATCCCAACCTCCTTTTCAGAGGGCAGCAAGAATATCCACTGTTCTTCCAGGAACCAAGTACAATCTTGTTTCTAAAGGCAGATTGCTGGAGCACAGTAAGTTTCATCTATAAACTTCTTTTGATCTAATATTTACAGACTGAAGTGATATTCTGGATTTTATGTGCAGCTTTGCACTGTGAGGTTACAAAATGCCAAAGCACTATGAGATTCCTCCCCTCCCACAACATTTGAGCTGTTTTGCTTAATATCTTTCAATAACAGTCCTCCTGAGGTTGGGCTGCCTGGCTGAGTATATGCATTTTTCTACAGGGTTGGAAGAAGGATCCAGAGTGCTGATAAGATTGCTTTCCTCCTAAGTTCATAACTTGAATGCAGAGCTGAATGCATCTGCCCTTGTCTTTCAAAATATGAGGAAGAGAATTGGCACTAGAAAAACATGGGTGCATCTGGGCACATCTCATACATGATTCATTTCTGGCATCCATGTTGACCTAGACCAGCTTCATCTGATAGAAGGCTGAATAAATGTTTTTAAACACTCATTTATATATTGGATTTTCTTTCAACTTTCTTTTATGTTGGACTGAGATGAATGAACATTGCTGATCCCCGTTGATCTGAGTGGGGGGTGTGCCAGGAGAGATGCTCTTGCCTTGGAAATATTATTTCCACACCCCACAGCTCCAGAGACTGGTGAGAAGTCATCATTTTGAGTCCAGCTAACATAAACACTTCAGAAAACCCGAAGAAGGAGAACCCAGTTCAAGGTCTGCCCAAGTAAAGGAGAGCATTCAGGGGCTGGTACTGACAGGCTGGGTATTTTCTCAGGGAATTGTGTGCCACACTGGCACGATTTACCTGAAGGAGCAAGGCGAGTGGAACAAACAATCCTATGACACTAATGCCTCTTACATAAGCTCAGATCCACAAAAGTATTTAGAGACTTAATTCCCTTCAATTTCATTTATTAAGGCATCCAAGTTCCTCCTTGCTATGTTAAGCCATTTTAAATCTTGCATTGGAAAGAATCTGTTTTCTGCCTTTACCTCGCTCTCTTTTCTCACACGGATGCATGTTTCAATGACCACATGGCCAGTGAAGTGCCCAAATGCACCCCTGCATCACTTACTTAGGCACATAAAGCTGCAGCAAACCACACGGAGGAATTGAATCCTTGAGGGCTGCTGGCAACTTGCAATTAGCCATGAGTCTTTCTTCCACTTGGTGTCTCCCTTTAGTCTCAAATCTGGGCCCAGATCTCCAATAGTGTTCTCCTGGGGACGAATATTTGTTATTTGCACCATATAAAGCACTCCAGAGCTTCAGTGGTGCACCAGGACTCCTCCCTGATTAGCAACATAGAGAACTCACAAAATGTGAGACTCCGTTTCCCTCCCCTCTCAGCGGTACAGCTTTGCTGTATGCTTCCCATCAGTTTTGAATGTGTTTAGGAAATTCAAATATTTATTTTTGGTTACTGTTTTTCTTTGAGAAAGTAATATATTCATTGTCTAATTTGGTTTAGTTTTTGTTACAGAGAGCTAGGGCTGGTTTGACTCACCCTGTAATAAGTGCTAGAGAAGTTCACAGGTATGCAAGAGGAAGACCAAGTGTTACTTCACTCAATTAACAAAATTGTATTTTTTAAAGGGATAATTTCAAAATAACACCAAATAAGAGCACACTCTTTGCCCTTGTGCAGAAACAGAAAAGGCAAGGGATATTCTAAACTTTCTTCATATTGTAGTGGAAAAAATTCTGGGAGGGGGGAGGTGATTTAAGCTTTTTTGAACTAGAACCAAATTTCTTTACGGTATATGAGAATTACTTGTTAGGGAAATCCTTAAGCTTGAATACCTTTTCAATTTATGTGTAGTGCAAGCCAGTTTTTCAGTGACAAAAGCTGCACTGGAAGTCTCTGCTTTAAAGACTTCAGATATTTGCAGCTACATGGAAAATGCTGTGGCTCACAGCATAAATGTGCTAATGTGCTTGATTCACTCCTGTTTCTGGGCCTTTTCTGTTCTGCCAGTTTCTCTAAGATTAAATCTCTGAGAGAAAGTTGTCCAAATCTAATGTGTTTGGCAGTCCCCTCAAATAAAAGCTCCTTTCTCCAAAGACTGCTTGGTGTCTTGCTTCATTCTGATCTGGAGACCTAGAGACTAGACTCTCAGCTAGTATAAACGAGGGAAGTATACCACATAACAGCAGCTGAGGGTCTGGAAAATAGTATCTACCAATAACGTCTTACTTCATGTGGGTTCTATCCAAATAATTCACTAGCCCTCCTGTGGGAGAACAAAGCACTGTATATTTCTTTTTACGAGCTGTTTTGCACATAAATGCTCTTTGCAGGCCTAGTACATCTTCACTGAAACCAGTGAGAGCAAGTTGGCAAAATCTGTGTGCAGCTTATTTTAAAATCCTTTTAAAATCACAGAGGAATGCTCATCAGATTGCAGATCCCCAATGCAAAATAACTGCAAAGCGTGCCAGCGTTTTCTTAGAGCACATGCTGAGATAAATATCGTCCTTTTGCTGTGCTTGCGTGGGATGAGCCGGGTATCCTGGACTTCCACAGCTGTGAGACACCAAGTTCGGATGGGGATGGACATGCCATCTAGCGGCTGCTTGTCCCGATTGCTTGGACAATCTTACCACAAATTATTAACAGGATCCCCGTTTGTCTCTGAAATGTGAAAAAATAGACATCACAGAGTCTTGTCTGAAAATCTTAAGTGGTCCATCTCTTCCAAATAGCACCAAGCAGGAAGATTTGTGTATCAGGCTTCGTCTGGTTAGCTGGATTTTCAACAACCAGTGATTCTAATAGTCAGTCAGTCAGGGGTTTGTCCACTGACATTTCCTCTGACACAAGAAACAGAGCTTTTTTCACTTGCTATGGGTGAAGGTTTCCCTCTCCAGAAGATTTTGCCCTCTTCCACTTGCAAGACTTTCCCCACCATGCCCCATTTCACTCCTACCTTTTGAGCTGTCTCAGCAGCTCCACTTAGTCCCTGATGCAGGGGTGCCACAGGGGTGGTAGCACTGCAGAGGAGGCTCTGGAGCAGCTATAAACAACTCTTTAATTCTAGTCCTCATGCCAAAAGCTGACTAAGGCTGCTATGAAAGGGATGTTAGATGTGGGAAAGCAATTTTCAACCCTCAGGATCCTGCTTGCCACCAGCAGAGTTTCCCCAGCGAGAAGAGGCAGAGAAGCATATTCCACACTGTCTCTAGACACCCTCCACCGAGCCGGCACTGAGCAATCCCATACATCAGGCCAATATCAAATGCAACCACAGAGGAGGCTTTCCCTTATCTTTCAGGACAATTACCAAGCTATACATCACTTGAGCAGTCTGGGAACTATGGGAGATTGTGGTTTCTGGTAAAACGGGAAAATCTTTTCATGGTTAGCACTAGCAATGAAATTTGTGGCCCACCTCCATCTGGGCTGAGCCATGGGTGATCATTCTTGGAGATGAGCTTCTCTCAATGTCAAAGGGCAAATAAATAACTAACTATGTGTGAATGTGCATTTCAAGGAAAAATCATGCTTTTTTTCCTTCTCCCTTTCCACCCCTCATTTTGCCTTGGAGAAGTTACGGGTTTCCTCAGGTCCTCAGAGAGGTTGAAAACTGTCCAAAATGTGCTTCAGGAAAGTGATCGCTCAAAGTGAATCAGTTTGCAGTGTCTGCTCACCATCTGTGTGCCTTTAGGAGATTGTCACACTTTCGGCTGGCTTCATCCATCTCTCTAATTCCTTGGTTACAGTCAAAACAGTTTTAAAAGGGTTCGGTTCCCACAGTGGGAAAGTAACTTGGACGCTGCCTGCTAGCATCACTTCACCCAGGAGCAGCTGACGCCTCTTGGAAAACTTTGAAAAGCAAATTTCTCTTCTGAGTCAGTTCTGCTGATGTAGCTTCTACTCTGAGAATTACTCTGCTTTCCTCTGTTTCTATATTTGTAAGGGCACTTGTATGAGAAGAGGATCCTGCTTTCCTGGAAGGATGCACTGCCTTCGGTGAAGTCATGAGCATCTGTGGCATTGGTTTACCCACTCTGAACAATCTGAACTGGTTGGTTTTCAGGCAGAAGGAGTCTGATACGATGAGCCATGGCTTTCTGGTCTGACATGTTTTGAATTATTATTCCTCCTCTGTTACATTTTTCATAGAAATGCCCCAAGCCACTGACAGACTTGGTTTAGCAATAAAGAAATAATCATCTCCACAGCAGTTAATGGGATGCCAACAAAGATGCTATGTGGCTGAGTCATCTTCATGTTGCAATAGTGCTGCCCAGCTAGCCACCCTACAACATTTAGCAGGCCCAGACTTTTCAGCTGGGATAATTAATCTCTTGCAGTCTCTCTTAATAAGCTTCAGTAACTAGAGGGGTGAAAATAATGCCCTTTTCATTGCGGAAGACAACTGATGGTCTCACCACCTAAAGTGCTGACTGTCCCAATATGTATCTTCATTAAATCTGGCAGTCAGTAAGAAGGTTTGGAAAAAAATGTCCTTTCATTGTCTGAGAGCTCAGTGAACGATCCCATAGCACCCACTGATCTGTCACTAAGCTCAGACTGTTGGCGCATGGCTGGATTTCTAGTGCACATCATGGCAGCTAAAGAGGAGTTTGATATCTGAATAATCATGGGGGATCAGGGCCAGGATTAGAAAGGAGAGGAAGCAGGAGACCTGAGATCAGTTTACTGTGAATGAATGATTACACCCTCCTACTTGCCCACTCTCTAGAGGGATAATTGCACCCACCCTGCTGATGAGCAGCACCAGCTCTCTGCTGCCTCCATGTCACGAGCAGAAACAGGGGTCTTCACAGCTTTTCTTGCCTGTTCTCATCTTGCCACCTCTTGCTGCAAAAACTGTTTGATTTTGCTCCATTTGGCCACCTTCTGTGCTAGATCCCTCCCCAGAGGGCAGAGCTTCAGTTGTCTGAGTTCAATGAGGCTCTCTGCATCCTGCTCAAGAGTGAATTGTCCGGGTTAACTAGGGCTCTCCTCACTTACCTCTTCTGTAGTGTCATTTGTAGGCTGGCTTTTAAGATATGACATAAAAAGGCAGCTACCAAGTTGTGTCCAGGTCTCAAGCCCTTACGTCACCTATTGATAACTGGGGCCACTAGCCAGAGTTGGACACAACTGAAAGGCCAGACAGCATGTTGTATCCTGTGGTTGAACAACAGCACCATGCTCCAGACAGACTGGGTCCTTCCTAAGCAACAGCAGTAGGTACCTGGCCCTTTCCACCCTAAGGGTGATTGCATGACTAGGAACAGGGAAGAAGCCACTTCCTGGTGGCCCCAGGGGATGGCCAGATTCATCCTGGCAGTGTAGAGGCCCAAGTGGACATTTATAGCACAACTCCCCACAAGGGATTTATGGCTTGGCTCTGGCACTGTGGCGAGCTGCTGAATACTCTAAGTGTGGTATAAATTGGTTGGAGGAGAGGCAGAAAGCCAGAGCTCCAAGAGCAACACGCAGGAGGTCTTGCTGACTTACGTGTGTGGCAAAATGATGGCTGGGGAGGCTGCTACTAGAAATGTGGGTATCACATGTGTTGCTCTAGTAGATGCAGCATCATGTAAACATTTAAGAGTTAGAGCTCTTAAAATGGTATTCTGTAACCGCAGGGTTGTTTCCCCTGTAAAAGAGGCCATCTCTCTTTTGCAGTACCAGAAGAAATGGGAGCATCTCTCCACTCCTATTTCACTTTGCCCTGATGTACACTAAGACAAAACCAGGAGAGAGTGGAGAGGGAGGCAGTAAAGAAGAAAAATGTTTGCACTTCCAGCATGCAAAGAGTCTGAACATTGCAGTTTCACTTGGATCTTGAAGCACACTGTGCACCCTAGTGGAAGGCCAGACACCTTTGGTGTGTTTGTCAGTGTTGGGCTGAGGAGGGAACATCAGTGTGTGGCGCTAGCCAAATATATTCCTTTCTAAATTCCCTCTGCTGGCCTGAGGATTAGTGTGCCACAGCAACATGATCCCAAAGCCTAGCAGTGCTCGTGTGTGCTTCTTGGCTTTCCAGCACCTCATTTCAATGCGTGCTGAGGGGCTATGGTGACGGAGGGGAAGGCTCTGGTTATGATCCCGTTGAGAGCTGAGTGTTACCAGAGGTCACTGCTGATGGCTCTCGCCTGTGTGAGAGAAGCCACTTGGGTTTCATCCAAACCTTAGACTCAACAACACTGAAGCCATCACCACATCTGCTTGCACAGCTGCACAGCCCCTCACTGGCAGGCTCAGTGGAGACAACAGTGCTGAAATATGGTGCAAAGACTAATGACACAGTGTCTTTTGTGGAGATAAAGGGAGGCTGATCCCTTTCATCACTGCTTAAGCAATTGTTTCAGATGTCTTTGCCTTGCTTTTGTTCTGATCAGGGTGGAAGTTGGAGGCCCTAGTTGCTGCAGGACAACCTTTCCCAGAAGGTACAGCTCCCTGGATGGGGGTGGACAGTTCTCACTCCCAGTTCACTGGAAGGCAGCCCCATGCTGGGGCATCTCTGTCTGTCTTGCCCATACTAGAAAAGCCTGGTGTGCAGGGACTCCCCTGCTCCTGTCCATTGGCGTGTCCTGTGAAAAGAAGAGCCCTTCAGAAAGGTTTCTGCTTCTGGCTCAGGAAGTAAATGCAACACAAACCAGTGACACTTATTCCCATCTGACCCCCACAGCTGTCCTGTTCCTAAACAGAGGCCCAGCTCCACTGTTCCCCTGCATGCAGTATGGCAGCCAGGAGCGTGGCTGCAGAGCATCAAAGTTAATTAGCATCCAAAAGCAAATAAATCAATCAATACATTCCCAGCCTCCTTAGAAAATCTCATTATTGGGAACCGACCCAGGCAGCGACTCCCAGGAAGAACTACAGAGGAAGAGATCCTCCAAAGCTGTAATTTTTAAGGTTGTACCACTTGGAGAATAATTATAACCAGCAAAACAATGTTCACATCTCACATTAATATAAAGTAATGACTGCATGCCTGTAGCCAGCTAACCACAGAACTGAGAAGAGACTGTCAACCCTTCTGCCCTGCCATAATACAAAGCATCTTGGAAATGCTAACAGCCACTGCACGCCAGCCCCTTGTCATCCCTCCTTCTTAAAGACACAGACCGAGGGCTGCTTCGGCCTCTGAATGCTGCTTGTACAGGAGATGTCGTCACCAATGAGTTTCCTTTTTGTCTAAACTAAAAATGAAAACTAATATGTTTATAATTTTCAGTGAAGCAGAATTTTAAGATAATTTCAGACATTTATAAAAGCTTTTGTTTCAGAAAAATACTGCTTCTGGTTTTGGAAAAGTGTCAAATTTCAAAATGCCATCTTGTCTTCCTTCCTTTCTAAATTATATTTGCTGTCCTTTTTACACTACTTCCAAGTGTCCAGCACGTGTTTATGGTGAAGTGCATTGAAATAGTGGAAGCAAGAAGAACAGACAAAAAAATTAAATGATAGAACAAACCAAATCGAATAGTATTTTACAAACTCCAGCACTATTAGTATTATTATAGCTGGAAAAAAATCTAATATGAAGTATTTTTGTATGGGAATAAAAATCAGAAATCAGGGAGTATGAAATCATCTCCCTTTAGACTGAGATAAAATGAATAAAATATGGCTAGAGTATTCTGGAGATCATGATCTAGAGAAGACACCTTTGTTGGTGGTAGCATGTGCTGAAGGGATTGTTGCCAGATTATCTGGCATCAGAAGGAGACTTCTGTCAGTTTAGAGTCAGTCCCTACTTTTGGTAGTGGAGGATGTTCATGTTACCATCTTTATACATCAGATTAATTAGCTGTCTTAAAGTGTTCAGGAGGCCACAGTATTTTATCAGAAAATTCTTCTGCTGTGACTTGGTCTGACTCTCTCAGGAGATCTTTCATGGGTGGTGCAGTCCACTTATGCTTCAGCACCCAGGTTCCCATGCAGGATCTTGGCAGATTTCCCTTTACTCTCCCTCATCTATTGTGTTTTTAGAGGTATCAGGAGGACTAGTAACAGAGTTGCTTATTAGTTCTTAATGCTTAAACTAAATAAATAACAAAAGAAAGAAAAAAGGATGTGACGGCAGAAATCCATGCCAAAATCCATGAAGTCAGCAGAGCTGGCAAGAGTTCATGAAAGATTAGAGAACCACCACTGTGGTTTTAATGGACTGGAATAAATCTAGTGGCAATATTGTTTCAACAGCCTGGGTGCAAAGTTTTGCAAATGATGTTTTGCAAAACAGCCAGATCAGCAGTGATGGAGTAATGGTTTTAATTTCCACTGACTGGACACCTGCTTTACCTCTGGGAAAGGATGAGCTGGAAGCTCTTTGTGTGCCTCTTGCCATCTGTGGGCCCAAGCCCTGGCCTGAAGGGAGGCCAGGCAGCATCTTGAACTGCACAGACAGGAGTGTCCCACTTGGCAGCCACTGAGGACATTCCTTGGCTCATCTACAGAGCTTAACACCAGAGGCGTTCATGCTGTACTTGGGACAGAGATTGCAGGACAAGGCAACTTCTCTGCATCTCTTCAGTCCCTTTGCACCCTCCAAACAGCCCAAACTTGCCTCATGTCCTAGTGCAAAGCCGTCACCACTGGGCACAGGGAGGAAACAGCTCACTGCTATGCTGATCTGCTGGAACCCCCTGAGAGAGCAAGGGAAGGGACCTGAAGGGGAAAAAGTGGCCTGAGAAATTGTACTTTTACTCTGTGTCACTTTGAAGCCACCCCCGGAGGTCTGTCAGCAGCTGACATATTTAGGATAATCTTTATGCTTCTGCAATCCAGTTCAGGCTTGAAAAGCAAAATACAGAAGGTGTCATCAGCTCCCAGCTGGAGCCTCACCTTCTTCACTGGGGACAATTGCAGCGAAGCAGGGACTCTGGCCCTAATTTGCAAGAAACAGAGGAGTTTCTGGGTGTCCTGTTCCTTCATGGCACTAGGCAATAGGCAGTGAATCTCATTTATCTTCCAAGAATCTCAGGAAGCCTGACAACTGCACCGACACCATCTCGCTCCAACTGAGAACTAAGGAATTGTGCCGCAAGATCCATTCGAAACCCGCTTGAGCTTTCCAAGCCCACTGTTCCCTTGGGGCGGGGGAGGCGGGGAGAGAGGCTTGTGTTGATTAATATTGGAAGAAACTCCCCTGAAAGAATGATAGATCATGGCTTGGTGACTCCAGAATCTTTTCTTGTTTCTTTCTTTGATGGGAGGAGGGGGAACTGGAAACAAAAGGCCTAGGAAGGGGGGAATGGAGGGAGGGGTGTGTTTTGAAATCTGCTTCCTTTTGGCCACGCTTGAACTTCCAAGAGCCTGGTTTTGACTGACATCCCTAGGAAATGGGAGAGAAAACTCCATGCTGAGCCGGCTCTCTGCCCAGCAGAGGAAGGAGGAGGCATCTGGCTCCAAGGAGCTGAAATAGATGCTTTTAATGTATCTGTCAGCCAGCACCACAGAGGTGCACTTGGGTTTTTCAGCTGGAGCACTCTTTTGCTGCAGGCTTCCAGGGCCTCTTTGGGGTCCACTTACCTGGGTACTGTGTCCACACTCACCTGGATGGCTCCAGGTGGAAGAGTGGGGAAGCCCAGGCACAGAGCCACTGTGCATTCACAGCTAGAAAGGAGGGAATGGGCACACTGTTGCAAAACCTGGCTTTGTCCTTCCTGGCAATCCTCTGTACCAGTGCAGGAGGGGTGGCAGAGAACGGGGACTGCCACCCAAAGCATTTCAGAGACATCCAGTCCAAGCATGTGGAGAGGAAGTGTGTTAATAAGGGTATCATCCATGCCATGCAGCTGCCCCCCTGCCTGCAACCCCAGGGGGCCAAACAATGGCCCATATGTGGGGCACATGTCAGAGCAGAGCATCACAGGGAAAAATGGGAAAACAGCCCTGAAAAGGGAGGTCTGCTGCTCCTGTTGCATCGAGCTGGGATGGGAAGGTGGGAAGGGAGTTAGGGAGAAATCAGGGTAAAAGGCTGTCGGTGTTATCTAAAGCTTGAAAACTGCTGATGAGACTACAGAGGCATTTGCAGAATGGTTGTGCCAGGATGGATGCTCAGAACAACACATGGCAGCATTGTAGTTCTGTCTCCAGAGAAGTGAGGGAGATGTCTCCTGGGTGGACACTCACAGAAAAACCACCTTATATTTGTGAATGGCTCCACAGCATCAAAAACACCTTTTTGCCTTCTAATGCCTCTCACATCCATCCCCCTGGATATGTTACTGACTTTGAGTTTGCCCTTGTGGCCAAGCCATGTGCTTATTGCTGTTCTCTGTGTTAGATGTCATGAGTTCTTTACCAACAACTAGGAGCTTCTAAAAGTCTCTTGCCTGTAGTCTCCAGTTTTCCCTGTGTGAGTATACAAATTTCTTGGCAGTGGACTTTTGAGTTTTCCCCCAGCAGAACTGAAAGCCTGATGCATTTTGCTGCATCTTGAAACATTTAGTTCTTACATCAGCTTTTGCTAACTAGATTTTTTTTCTGACAGGAGGAAGAGAGGAGCTCCCATGTTTCCTTTACCACTGAGCTCTCATTCCATTAACTGATATGCATCACTAGGATATAGGAGGCTGGACAATGGAGCGGCCTATCCACGTTTGATGACGTGCCCATTTCTGATCATAAGGGCTTTCCTAATGCTCAACCTAGGCAGTAGGATCTAGCAAGCCATTAACAGAACATGGTCAAACCCTCCTAATGAAAAGTGAGGGAAAGCCAAGTGGACCAGATCTCAGATCTGCTAGGGAACAAGGACAGTGTAAATGCTACTGCAATTTGGCAGTTTGGGATTTTATTCACCTTTCTCAAGCCACAGAGGTGTTTTCTGGGCACTCTTCTGCCAATGTAGTTTTGCTGAGCTTGTATTTTATCCTGGCAGTCACATGACACAGTGTCATGATCACGAGTCACATCAGGGTGGCTTAAGGAAGCCTGTGGTCACTGTCTGTCACTTGTAACACATGCTTTCTTTAGGTTAGGGAAAAATTGGTGCCAAATAAAAGGAATGAAGGTGGCTACCGTCACAAGATGTTGATACTGGTAGTATCCCTTTGTGCAGATGTCCTGCTGAAGTCCATAACGTGTTGGACCAAAGCCTTGGTTATATGTTACATTTAAAAGCAGTCAGCTTCCATTTGTGCAGCTATTTTGTACTGGAACAGGTGTCCCTGGACTGACAGTTTCTCTCCAAGTTCCTCTTTTCTCCTTGGGCTTGTCTTTTAACATTGCATCTTCTCCAACACCGCTCAGGCCAGGCAGTGCCAGCAAGGAAGATTTGCCCTTGCTGAGGAGGCAAAGGGAGTGCAAGTTCAGCCGGCCTCCCGCTGAGAGCCACAGCGAGCAGAACTGACTCTGTCATGCTCCTGGAGAGCTGCGCATGGGCTTTCTGCAGAGCTTGCCCCTCTGCAGGCAGGAGCCTTCAGCCAGAGCCAACCGCGCTACATCCCAGTCCTGTCTCCAGTTCGCATGCTGCCTGTGATGAATAGTGAGCCTGGGGAAACCCACAAGGCTTTAGCTCCCCATGTTTTAGCTCTCCCAGCACTCTGAAATCCTGCCCTCACTGTTGAGAGACAGTAAGCTTGCACGCGTCCAGACGAGGACTATACAATGATAGATAATACCAATAAAGCCCTGAGCTGTTCTGGGGAGGGAAGGGTGATTTATCCCCAGCTGGATGGCTGGGCTGAGCAGAGCGGAGAGCGGAAATCCTACGGGAGCTGCAGGGCACACATCAAACCGCGTGTCACAGCGTCCGCAACACCCGGGGCGCCAGTTCAAAGCTGTCACGTGCTGCGGCTGGAGACTTAAGGTGATGCCAAGCTAATGAGCAAACGAAACAATAAATAACCCCAGTGATCATTACGCTCCCCTCCTTGGAGCTCGCCTGCTCCGGCCCTGGTGAGCCAGTGCTTCTCACACCCAATTACTCATGCTGAAGCCCCTCAAACGGAGCCCAGAGCAGGCTCAGCAAACCATTCATCTTTGCAGAGTGGAGCCCTTTCAAGTTTCTCTGTGGCAGCCGCTCTGTTTATTGTTAAGATGAGCACACAGTTTACACGAACTGTTCTTATTTATCTTTGACTTTTACCTTTTAGGTCATTTCTTTGCACGTCCGGCACTTTCCAAGTTTCGACCAAATTTTTATTTATGTCCTAGGATTTGCTGTCTGAAACTCTCCAGCTCCCAGTGATGGAAAGGTGAGCTGAGCTCCTGACCGGAACCTTTTCTCCAAGAGAACTGAATCCCTGAGGCAAATCACTCCTCTGGACAGAGATTTAGGAAGTTGCTGACGGGAGGGGATGGGTGGGTTGTGTGTCAGGAGGGGGTGCTTGGATAAGTGCTAACAGCTGAGTTTTGCGTGACTTTGGGCTGAGGCCGAACATGCAGCCACTCTGGGAGAGAGGATGGATAAGTACATGGTTTAGGCGTGATAGAGGCACGTTGGGAATTGTTTGGCTGTAGTGTTTGCTTTGCAGACTGCTGAGATGCCTGAGGAGAAAACAGACCCAGGTATTGTCCCCAGTGGGCTTCACGTGTTGACCACTGCTGCATGTAGTTATAATCTTTCCCAAATTCCACGTCTTCCTCAACAGTCACCACAGCCACTGCTCCCCTGCCTGTAGTGACCATCTGTGCCTTGCTGCACCTGCCTGCTCTCTGCCACCAGCCTCACTCCAAGCCTTGATCAGGGCACAAACTCTGTTGCTTTTCAGATGAGCCCTGTAACAGTGACATAGATGGGAGGGAGTCCTTCCATGCCTTAGTGATGATGTATCCAAACCATAAAGAGCTAGATTTGGATTCTCCCCACGGCCAGGAAATGGAAATATCTTTTATAATATCACTGTTCATGGTCAAAGTGCATAACTAGGGTGGAGTTTCACCAGGCATGTCCCAGTTTACAAGAGCTGGAGATCTGCCTGGTGTGTGTTCACACAGGAGGACAAGATGCTAACATGCAGGCTAAGGAAGGAGCACTGAGAGAAGATAACCTCTTCAGCAAATTGATCACTTGGAAAGACAGGACAGAGTGTGGATTTCATTGGAGCTGTCTCACAGACTCTGAGACCTTGAGGCAAAGAGCCAGACTCAACATGGCAGAGCTGCCGGTACCATCACCTCTCCAGAGGGCTTGGAAGCAGCGGAGGCCAGAGAGATAGTGCTGGGTTGGCTGTGGGTTCTGTGTGGGCCTCCAGGCCTCTGTGTCCCTTATCAGTAGCTGTGGGAGGCTGAGGGCACAGGGGCCTTGTCCCAGGCTCCCACAGCTGCAGGGGAGGGAGCCGCAGACCTGCTGCTGCCTGCCACATAGCGCAATGCAGGAGGCAACCCGGGAGGAGCCACTGCCCTTTGCAGCCAGCTCCGTCTTTCTGCTTCAAAGGCACATTGCCTAAGCAAAAAGTCACACATTTAAATTTCATTCCAGGGGTTAATAACTTCCACAGTGATTAAAATGGAAAGAATTTTTTAAATTGCATATTCCTTTTCCCTGTTGCGTTCTCTGGCCTGGCCAGGAAAATATCTCTGAAATTTTTTCTGCTTCTTCCTACTCATGATCTCTGAATTTTCTTTCTAGCTCTGCCACCAGTGTTATCACTTACATTAGCCAGTGCCTGTTTTTACCTTGGCTCTTTGACCCATGAAATAGTTGAAGAGTCTTTGCATCTCACATGTCCAATCATTACACACCAGTGGAGTACTGTAAGCACTCTCCATGAGTGCTACTAAAGAAATGGGATGTCTTCACAGCACCAAGAGTATTTTCTCACCTGCAAGGGCCAGCATGCAGGTGTTTCAGTCCAGAGCTAGGCCATTGCAAAACTGCTCAGAAACACGCAGGGGCAAATTCTGCTTGTGTTACGCAGCTCAGGAGAACCACTCAGGTTCTTCACAAGGCAGATGGAGAGGGAGCAGGAGCTGGGCCAACTCAGAAAGGAAAAGTATCCTAATTTCTGGAGCCTGGTGGTATAAGAATGGCCTCCCAGCCCAAGAAGCTACAGCAAACACTTGAAGGAAAGGAGAGCAGTAACAGGAGAGCTTCTGTTTTTTGAGAGGCTTTGCTGACCTGGAGAGTTATCAGACACAGACTGGTTGTGTTCATGTCTTTCTTCCTTTCCCCTAGGGACCAGAAAGGGTTAAAAAACTCCTGTGATATAGGTCTGTGTTCACATTGAATCTACACCCATCATATATATATTGGCTTTTGAGGAGGGAGGGGGTGGTTTGCACATGTCACTGGCCATAACTCAGACTTTTATTATAATCGTGACCATATGGTTAATGGGACCTAATAAACCACTGTTGACCTGGACACTCTGTGCACAAATCCCTTGCTCTCTTTCCTTTTTTCCTTGCTTGTCTGGGTGCAGTATGCCAAGCAGCTGCAATTTAGTGACTAAAATGCCAGTTTTAATGGTCCAGCAACTAGTTAGTTTAGAAAGAATAAAACATTACACTGCAGCCTGAGGGAGACAGGGACTGATTCTTCCCAGGTGACAGGGCAGCTGCTCAGTGCATTGGACAGACATGAGCAGTGTCTGTGTGAAGGCTGGAACAGGGGACATGGTGGGGACATCAGGCAGACCTGAACACACCAGAGGCCCTGGGTATGCTCCAGTGATTGCTGTGGAATTAAATCCGTGCTTCTCCTGGTGCAAAGACAGGAGTGTTTAGCCAAGAATTTCAAAGAAACCTTGCGTTCTGGTTTTGGCAGAAACAGTGGCTTCCACTTGATGGAAATTAGAACTTGGGGGGAAAAGCTATTAAATCCTATCTCAAGCTTTTCTCTGGGAATCCAGTGAAGGACTGGCCATGTTTGCTTCAACTCCTTATATAATCTAGTTTTAAAATTATCTAAATGATGGGCAGGTGACTCCAGCCTTGGAAGGACATTTATTTTTGATCAGTGCCATGCTACCATCTCTCCCACTTTTAATAATGCTGCCTTGTCACCTGTCTGTCCCTGACTCTCCTGCTCTACCCTCTCCATCCCCAAAGGGGTATTGCAAACCCTCGGTAGGCATGGCTGGACATCTGCTCACCAGTACTGGTTACCTGAGCTGTGCTGCTCCTGGGGCTTTGCATATAGCCCTTTACAAGATCTCACTATCCAGAAATTTCCCCAAGCTTGATTTCATTGCATTGCTCCCAGGAATGCTGATGCTGACTGATTTTACAGGTGGGGGCCCAGGACAAGAAGTTCCTTAGTTTTCCTAGAGAGCTGAACATATGTGCCTGGGAGGAATGAATAATCTTGAAGCTACAGGTATTGAGAGACATGTGGCTG
The DNA here is from genome assembly GCA_013397815.1 of Aleadryas rufinucha. NCBI lineage: Eukaryota > Metazoa > Chordata > Aves > Passeriformes > Aleadryas > Aleadryas rufinucha. Next base: position 281,226 of record VZTH01012081.1, read on the forward strand.
ACACATCAGGCTGAGCCAGGGTAGAGGTTGTGGTTCTTTCTTTTGATCTTGAGCTGAAACTTAATGTTTCTATTATTTGATTGGTGTTTTTGTGATTACATGCACCTGCCAATAATGAAATCCAGGCACACTTGTAGGTGGAGTGCTGTTGAAATTAAACTCTCTTTCCTCCCTAAAATGACTGTATAAACACCAATATCAGCTCCTTGTGTCATGTTTAGCAATGAGGGCTCCTGATGCTGTATGACCCTTTTTGAGCCATTCAGAACAGACATAGAGGAAACCTATGCTGTCCTCCTCTTCTGGCCATATCTTCTTCTCTTCTCTTCTCTTCTCTTCTCTTCTCTTCTCTTCTCTTCTCTTCTCTTCTCTTCTCTTCTCTTCTCTTCTCTTCTCTTCTCTTCTCTTCTCTTCTCTTCTCTTCTCTCCTCTCCTCTCCTCTCCTCTCC
>VZTH01012081.1:281693-336149 GCA_013397815.1 Aleadryas rufinucha
TTCTCTTCTCTTCTCTTCTCTTCTCTTCTCTTCTCTTCTCTTCTCTTCTCTTCTCTTCTCTTCTCTTCTCTTCTCCTCTTCTTTTTTATCTTAAATAAGTTCGCCCGCTGTTTGGAAAATGTCATATTTTTGCCACATTATGCACTTAGAGCTCTGTTTCTTCTGACCACATATAGTTCACATGGCTTCATTTAGGACCTGATCTGAAGGCTGGTGGTCACAGCTGGAGTCATTATGCTGTCTTTGATGGCTTTTGGAGCAGCCTGAGTAGATTTTGGTACATCTTCAATCACGTTGGATAGGTATAAACTGTTACTCTTCCCAGAGCTCTGTCTCTTCTGAAACTGGAGCAGTGTTTTCCTAACCAGTGGCAGCCTTGGCACTTGGATAGCCATAGGAAGCATCAGAGATAGATGGACATATAGACTGTGCAGTGAGCCAGAAGCATAAAAGGATATATTTAAAAATGTAAAAGCCAAAGATCTGCATGATGTTTTGGCCTTCAGCAGGTGAGATATGAGAAGTGAAACCTTCCATGTCAAGAATGACTTGACTCCAAAATGGAGCCAGCCCTGGGACATCTCACCCTCCATTCCACCCCACTCTTCACACAAAAAACAGCCTTCCTTCCCCTTCCTATGTCAGCCTCCTCTAGCACTGTCGCTGTAGTAGCGAGCACAGAGAGAAAACCAGCACAGATTTGGTCCAGGAAGAAAGGTGAAGAAGTCCCTTTATTTAATTATATACAGCTTGTTTTATACCTTAGTATTCTTACGTGGTGTAAGGTCATTGGACCTCTGGTCATCCACCTCCAAGGGTGGTTGGTCAGTTCTCCCAACACCCATTTCAAAATATTTCTCTAGTCGGTATCATAACAATCCTACAAACAACTGCAGGTGCGAGATAGCAAAGTTAGTTTACAAAACCCATATAATTTCTAATAGTTTGCATGGAAAAGAAAGAGCTCTCACAAAATGTTGCAGCCTCACAAAATGCTGCAGAAAACTGGAAAGTTTCTCTGCTAAAGCTTTTTAGTAACCATATAGCATGACCCTGCCCATTGCTGCAACCACACAAGTTCTGTGTGGCTAAGAATTCATGGCTCTGGATGGAGATCATGGTGGGGGCACTGATTCCTTTCCAGCAAGTCCCCACAGGTCAGGTGCAGTGGCTGATATGAAAAAGCAGCCTCTGAGGGGGCAGCACCATCTTTGCCCATGTTGGAGACCTTTTTCTCTATTCCTTAGCACAAGCAGCCAAGCACAGGTCTGCCCAGGGGCTCAGGCAGAAGCATTCACAGCTCAGAAAGTCTCATTTCAAGCAGGAGCCTTGATGGGCAGTGCCAGCAAGCGAGGCAAGGGCCACGCAATGACTGGGCAGCTTTGGGCAGTGCTAGGGGACGAGGGGCAACCTGGGCACCTTTACTGCCATTGCCATACACTGTGTACAGATGGGAAGCATCCAGCTCCACATGCATCTGTCCAACCAGCCCTTGCTTGAAAACCAGGATGAGCAGAGCAAACAGGGGAGCAGCCTGCATGGAGGCACAGCAGGATTTTAGCAGCGAAGCACAGTCTGTCTAGTATTGCTTCGTCCCAAGGTGGGGTGTCACACCTCGCCCTGCAAACAGAATGGGTGTCACTCTTCTGAGATTATTTCAGCCATGCCAGACGGTGCCAGTCACACAGGGAACAGTCCTGCAGAGCAACTCACAACAGACAGAAGACTTGCGAAATGTCTCTGCCCGCGGGAGGGGAAGCGGCAGGGCTCCCCGCGCCCCACGGGAGGAGCGTGCCCAGAGGAGCGGGAGGCATGTGGTCTTTGCTCCGAAAATGCTGGCAATGTTTACAAAGTCAGACACGTCAGCACAGTTACAGTCAGCGAAGTGAGTGTAAAACTGGCCTTGTTACTTCCCAGATCTGAGGGATACGAGGCAAAAACACACAGATGGTCGGCCACTTTCCATAATGAAACACGTCTTTATTGTCCCAAGGAAGCTGCATTTCACAACCTAAGCACTGAGGTTTGCTTCTTTTTTTATATATTTTATTTTCTCTGCAAACTGTGGGCAGTTTTGCCCCTTCCTTAAATCAAAAATTGTGGACGATAAAGACGTGTTTCATTACTGAGAGCTGGCCAAGCATCTGTGTGCAATGGACTTCATTTTCTTCTGTAGGTTGCTGGCACAAACATTCCCAGACAAAGCCAGAGAGGAAACTGAAGTGAATGCAGGGATCTGAGTACTCCCAAGCTTGGGGAGAGTTCAGATTTTGTGGCTAATTCTTCCTGGTAATGCCCAACAGCCACATCCTGAGCTTTAAATGATGTGGTGAAGTTTAGGCACAGACTGGCTTTGCCAGACTTGAAATACTTGGGTGCCCACGCTGCTATGGTTCCTAGAAGCAGCACAAGCTCACAAGGAGTAGATACTGTCCTTCAAGGCTGCCTTGAGTAACTTACCTAGAAAACACATTATGCTAGTGATCCCATGGCCTTTGTTTTGTTTTGCTTTGTTTCTGTCCTCACTAGTAGGATTGCAGCCCTTACCTCTGTTTGTATGTCTGGATTCATGACCCTGGCAGGGCTCGTGAGCACTAGTTTGGGAACATCTTCCCATAAGCTGGGCCTGAGCTCCTCCTCACCAGCAAGGAGGGCATGTGATGTGATGTTCAGTCCCCATGACTGCCATTCGTGAGGCTCTAGGAGCCGGCTAGGATCCAGCCTGTCCAGCAGAAAGGATGCTGTCTTGTTCTGATTTACACTCCCGACAGAATACTCAGCAAATGCAATACTTTAAAGCATTACCGTATTCACCTTGGGACAAATCCATTCAGAGACACAGTACAAAGCACATGGTTGTGATGACAGCTCTGGGACCAGGATATATTTGTCCCCAGTGCAATGGGGTTGCTCCTGCAAGCATATATTTTGTGAGAAGTAGTTGGCTTTAATGATGTTTAAACAGCCTCCCCCAGTTCTCTTTCACAGGAAAGACAGAATTACTAAGAAATAAAAATAGACTAAGAAGAAAAGGAGAGGGTCCCAAGAAAAAGACAAGTCATTTGTACCACAAGTTAAAGTATGAGGCTCTTGACCAGGCACCTGAATAATTAGAAGCATGTTTTTAAAAGCTCCCCTATCTGCATAATTTGTTATTGGCCTGTGGTGGGTTCCCAAAGACAATAATATCTGGGAGGGGAGCAGCCGAATGGGATACCTGAGAATCATGATTTTTGCTGTAGGCTTGCTGTGGGAGCCAGGACCGAGCCAGGATATGTGCTTTCCCATGCTGTGGCATGGACATGGGGCTCAGGCTGCTTGCTTGGTGAGGCTGAATTGATTCATGTGTGTGGGGACAGTTTTACACTGGAGGTAGACCCCAGGGCTAATTAGCCTGGCTTAATTTCTTCTTGTGCATAACCCAAGTCTTGGTCCTAGTTTACTTGGTCCTGGTTTCCAAATCTGCTTTTCCTTGGAGTTAGGAGCCAGCCAGCACACCAGTGCCAATTCAGTCCAACTCATACTGCATGAGGAAAGGGTGATAAGACTCATTCCCACACTGTGTCACAGCAGCATGACTCTCTCTGCATGATCTCTCTCTTGGTGCTCAAAATACAGCTTCTAATGGACAATTCAGGCATACTATTGTTTAACCTACACAATTAAAACCAAAGATGATTGAGTCACTAGAAGAAACTAGGTATTAAGCACTTTTACTGGGCTGTTGGAAATCTCCCCTAAATACAGCAAATGTTTACAAAATACAGAACATGCATGTTCTAAATCTATATAACTCATCTTCTCTGCTATTTAAAATTCACATTTAGCTTCTTAAGTTGCAAGGACAACCAAGGAAATTAACTAGCAAATCCCTTGACTGTTCTTGCCTAAAGCACATGGCTTCCAGGGAACCTGACCATCACAGAGTCTTTGGGTTCTTCTCCTTAGGATGTGTTTGAGAAAGAAAAAACCCTCTGTGAATTCACTGTCCTGTTGACAGTTTTGTTAAAAATCCAAGTGATTTCTGGTGGCAGATTTGAAGAGCAGCTGGTGTCTTGGCTGGGCACAATGCAGAGCTGAAACTACACTAAAATGCTCTGGTTGCCCTTCAGAGGAGCTGAATACAGGAGGGATGAAGAGCCTGGACTCCTGGCTTGGCTTGGCCAGGCTAAGGGCTTGCTGGTAGATGTTGGCATTAAGGAAAGAAGTAGCAAAAAGCTATAATGCAGCTGAGCATTGATCTGCGTAAGAGGGCCAGCCTATGATCTCAGTGGAGTGGTTATATCACTTGGGAAGTAAAATCAGAAAGAAAAACATGTCCCAGTTTAATTCTGTGCTGTTCTCCCGTCCCACCTCTTGCTACATCATAGGATGTCTGTATGGCAGCGCATGGAGTGTGGTTTGCAGCATGTCTGCTACAGCTCTCTACACCTGTGGTTCCCTCCCAGGTATTAGGCTTCAGGGCCGGCCACCACCTGGCCAGAGGGGTGACCAGAGCCCTCCATGGTCTTGTACAGCAGATGTGCAAGGCTCTGCTGTCGATTCTCTCTGTTGCTGAGTGTGGCAGAAGACCACAGCTGTATGTGCACGCAGTGCTACACAAATTGCTGTGTAGCCACCATGGGGCACAGAGTGACATCTTGTGAAGTGCAGCTTCTTAAGCTGCAACTCAAAGGCAGCTGTAACCTGGAGCTAGAGCCAGAAAAACACTTGGTTCTCACAGCAGACATTTCCATGCTCTTTTTCTTCTTAGAAACATGTACAACAGTAGACAAAGGGTGAAAAAATAACTCTGCTTGCTTGGACCAACAGCTTCCCATTTGTCAGAGCTTGCTGGGAGAACTAGAGGAGTTCAAGAAACACCCCATGATTGGCAACATGGCATTATCTGTACCCACAGCTTGACGTTCACCTTCTTGTCACAGTCAGAAGCTCAGTGTCATAGAGAGAAGTTGGGGTAGAAAAAGTTGTTGATAAATGGTCTTCCTCTGAAGTCCTAAGCAGACAGAGTGTTCCTGAGTGAAAACCATAAAGAAAGCCCTTCTTCCACTGCTAACCTGACAATCAAGCATGCTGAGTGTCAAGCCTTTTGTGGGTGATTCATGGCTCTGGGGTCACACGGGTTAGAGCTTCTCATCTGAAGGGGATTAGGTGTTTTGAAGGAAGCGCAGTCCTTCAGTGCCTCCAGCATATCCTCGAAGTTTTTGGAGCCTCAGACCTGCTTAAGACTTCCCTCATTACTCTGTCTCATCACATGAGAAGTCCATCATAGCTTTGGCAGAAGGTATGGAGGGTGTGTGGTGTGGGACACATGAAGGGAAATCCTTTGAAGGGTGCTAGTTCCTTCCAATGAATCCAAATACATCTGGGTGCAGGCTTACCAGCCAGGCCAGCTCCCGGGAGTCTCCTTGGTGTTCAGGTAATATGTTCATCCATCTGATAGTCTGTCAACAGAGCATGCTCCCCACCTGGTGCTCTCTGTGTGCCCCACGCTCTGCTGCATGACTGCACCTTCCACCCTGTGCGCTGCAAACCAGCACAAACGTCTGTTTGCATGGGGAGGACTGGCTGCGAGGCACATCCCATGTGGTGACAACCCAGGGAAAGACAAACCTCCTGTGGATAGCACACACAAGGCTGGCTGCTTCACCTACGAGAGCAGGCTCTCATGAGGCTGCCGGGGACAGGCTGGAGCAGGCTCTGTTGGCCCTTGTTTGCCTCCTTCTAAACTCTCTCCTTCTGCTCCTCTCCCCTTTCCAACATCAAACACTTCTCTCCTAGCAAGGTGTTTTCTGATGCCTTGCATTAAGTTCACAGTGTAAAATTAGAATGTCCTGGGCCACTACAAGATGCTGAGGTTGTTAAAGCTGCGTGTGCGCATGCACATGTGTGTGTACGTGTGTGTTTAATGCAGGGCTTTACAAAACTATCAAGCACTCTTTAAAGTACCATAAAATTTAATGCTCAGTAGGGAAGCCTAAACAAATGAAGCTGCACTATAAAATGTTTAGTGTTTCTATCGCTTTCACTTTGAACATGAAGACTTACTGCAAATCACAAGAGGGATCTCTCTGTCATTTTCTCTTTCTTATCCTTTCTCCTTTTGCCTTTTTTTCTTCTGGATTCCCTATTCCCTGATAATTTACAATGGATTTTGTACAGGGAGATCTCCAACTCCCTGTGTGCTTGATTCCAAAAGTGTGGCTGTCTACCACTGAAGGAAGCTGCCTGTTCTCTGATTGTTCCTTGGCAAATATACAGTTGAGACTAAAAGAAAAGAGCGTTACTCTTTCATTTACCCCAAAAGCCACTACATTTAATTATCTTACCATGTAAAGTGGCTGCCAAAAGTGCCTTGTGCAACTCTTATCCTTGGCCTGCTGAGATTTTGTCTGCTTTTGTTGTGACTTCAAACACAGATCTCAAAGCATAAAGAGAGCCAAAGTGTGCCCTGAGGTCTCCTGAGGCACAGGTGATGGGCACGTTTTGCACAGTGAAGACATCCAAGAGCATATTCTTGTTATTGTCAATGAACTTAATCACTGTATGATTCCCACCCGAGCTGCACGTCTCTCAAGACCCTCTCTCTAAAGTAGGGCAGGACATGAGCAGATGGAGTGTCCTTCTTGCTGCTGTGGGAGCACATCTCAGCTAACCTTTGTGGAACAACATAGTCAACTACTGGTGAATAAAATTAGGCAGTAAATTGCTAGTTTCAGAGGCAGTGGGGATTAGATAAAACCCCAGCTGAACAGTACAAGTTTATTCTCATCCTCCTGGTCCTCACCTATACTCCAATGGTGACGATATTCACTGCCTTCTGGCATAAAACTTTCAGCTCACTGATTATGGTTTGTGACATTTGGCTTCTCAGGACTGGGTTGCAGGATGAGTTCAGAAGGGAAGAGAAGGACAGGCTTCTAGCTGGCATAGCTGTGTTTCCACCAAAAGGCAACGGAGGCATGAATAAAAGGCAGAAGAGACTGTGAGGTGTTGTTTCCACCTCTTCTGGACTATGCTGCAATATTATGTAAATGTATGGTTTCAATTCTGTCCATACTGTGATCCCTCTGCAGAGAAGATGTAGCCAGTTGCCTTTGTTCAAATAATTTTTCCATGTGAAAGGCTTCAGATTGTCCAGGAAGTTGAATGGCTTCTCTCTTTCTAGACCTGAAAGAAGCTACAGCTCATGGTCTTTCCTGTTAATTCAGCCATGTACTGCTCTCTCATCAAGGGAACGTTCCAAGGCCACATCCTTTCATCCTGACTAGAACCCAGGAAAGTAGGTATTAAATCTTGGGCATACCCTAACACTCCTGGATTTGGACACAAGTGGAAAGAACTCTTCTGTTTTCTAGTTTACCTTCCATCTGCCCTGGGGCCTGAACTTAACTGCAGGTTTCAGCATGAGAAGAGGCATGAAGTTCCAATGTGCACATCTGGAATTAAGAGCTGAAAATTGGGCTCGGTGCTGATAACGCTTTATTGACAGGAGATGAAAGTCTTGATTCCAATAACTTTCTGAGCTCCAGTTCCCACTGCTTTACGAGGTGTTACACACTTTGGTACCTTTGAGAGAGAGTTTGCTTCCCCTCCTTCTCTCCCACATCTTTATTGCTTCTGTTCCACAGACTCAAGTCATTAAAGTCTGAAACGCTTCAGCCCAAGAGGGTACAGAAACCTCCTTTTCTTGAGCCACAGGGAGGAAATGTCAGCAACCAGGTTATCTGAGAGGGATGGGCATGACAGTCCCCAAGGCCAGAGTTCTCCCCGGCTCCCAGCATCAGTCAGGGGCTGAGCTCAGCACTAATGGCTCAGGTCAAACACCATTTGCAAAGAGGGCAGGCACCTACAATCCATACTCAGTTCATCTTCTTTTCTCTGCCTGCTGCATGGCACCAGCACAGGAACTCCCATGCTACCCAAAGAAGGCTCACAGTGTGTGTGTGTGTGTGTGTGTGTGTGTGTGTGTGTGTGTATGTGTGTGTGTTGGGGTGGGGGGTGGTGTCAAAACAGAAGCAGAGGAGGGAAGGATAAATGCAATACTGCAGGAGGTATGGTGTGCCTGCCATTCCCACTGCCACGTGTTCCTACACCAGCAACACAGGACACAAGGCAGGACTTGTAACTGGGACCTTATCCAGCATTAAGAAGCACACTGATCTCAGAAGGCTTCAAGTCAGAGGGGTGCCAGCCACTCCCATCAAACCTGCCATCTACAAGCCAAATTCATCTACATCCACTGGACTTTGGAAAACCAAAACAGTGTCTGTGTTCTTGTTTCCCTTTGAGCTGACCCAAGTTACCATTCTTCTCTGTGCTCTAGCCATGCACTGAGGGGCTTCCTCCTGCCTGTCTTGGGCTACCTGGTCATTTACGACTCACTCCTACTGCCGGAAACAAGATCTAATAAGAGTCAGCTGCTGTAAGGGACCCCAGACCCTAAATCAGTTCTGCATTAGCAGCAAAGGCTCCATGAAGGAAAAGTCAAAGGCTGCAGGCCATTATAATTACAACTGTCAAAATATAACATTGCTCAAATTGGGAAATATTTTATAAAGGTTTTCTTGTGTGTGTGTGCAAAAAAATCTCTGCTTGCCTATGGAAAGGCTTCTGTGTTTGTATTTTTTTCTTCCTTATATTAATTTATTTTCTAACAAATACTAGCTCTCCTTAAAATTCTTGCCTGTGCATTTCTGGACAATTTCAGATTTTCTTTAGAAAGGAAAATGTCTGAACAAATGAAGTTTGGGGGTTTCAGCCAAAAAGAAGGCATTTTTCCTTAAAAAAAAAAAAATAAATAAAAAATTGCAATAGGAGCTTTAGTGAGCTATCAAAAGTCACTCTTCACTTTTTAGAGTCAATGTTTTCAGTTACTCATCATCACACCTTGCTGTAAGGGCCTCTTCTGTAGGGCATGTGTAGTCTTCTCCCAGAGTAGAAGGATATCCCATCTGTAGAGCTGTGTGTGGACGTGAAGAACTCTCACTGCAGCTCCCATTAGGTAAGGCAATGACATATACGTAAGCCAGAAAAAGATAAATATTTTCAATGCTAACAATAATGCAGATGAAATTTTTACACTTTTAATGTTCAAAACACCCCACATTTTCAGCTCAGCTGTAACTGTAGCTCTGTGATGGCACTATTAAGGCTCCTGTATTTACTGCAGGCAGTCTGTTCCCCCTGCAGGAAGCTGCTGCAGTGTTTATCATGACACTGGGGTTATCCCTAGTGAACTAACAGCTGTCCCTAAGGGTGGGTAAATTGTGATCCAGAAACCATGTTCATTTGCTGTCTCTTGCTCATCTCCATTCTCTGATTTTGACTCTGAATTGAGCCAAACTGTGTAGGAGGAAATTGTGGCTGAAGCCACAAGGTTCCTCTGGGCTTCCCCTTTACTGCTGAACCTCTTGTCCTGTATGATACCCATCCATAGCCCTTCACAGACCAGCGCTTCTGAAGCCCACAGGAAAGGAGACACTTTAAAGTGGCAAAAAATCTCCACTTTCCTGGCTAGAAGCAGAAATGAGAACCCTTCAGCAGTTTGCTGGAATGCTGCTTATCTGCAGGTCTCTCCTATCTGACTTGAATATCCATTTTGTCTGTGGTGATTTCTTCTCCCTGTAGAAGAAAGGAAGCATTCAGTCTTCAGCAAGCTAACCTTTTTCTCCAAGTCTTGCTGACAGCCCAAGGCCCCTCAATAGCTGCAGGCTGCTCATACCTATTCCCATGAGGTCAAGTCCAACAGTGCAAGACTGTCACAAAAACCTTCCTAGAAGGTACAGGGTTTCTTCCCAGTTAACACTGACTTGATGCATTCAGGCAACAGATATCAGCTCTTTGCTTCTCCTAATGTTTTCTGAAAGAGTTGGGTGCCTTTAGTTTTACACCAAATATCAAAGAACAGCTCAAAATCTTGAAAGGTCTTGAGTGCTCTCTTGAAAAGATCCCCAGAGAGCCTGAGTGTGGAATCCTTTCCCTGCCTTCACAGATTTTATTTTATGTTTATAGGAAGCCTTTTGCTCTTTGCTGGACCTGACTTGTCTCTGGTCTGTCAGCCACATGGTGCAGATGTCTGCATCGCCTTCCCTGCCAGCATTCTCCCAGTCATTATTCCCAAAACCTGATCTCCTTGTCTGAGCCTCCATGTGTTAAGGAACCCTTTGGGACTATGTGATTATTTCCTTCTGCCTGTTGTGTATCCCCTGACGGCTAGTCTGGTGAAAGCCAAGCTTTGACCACAGCCTTAGAACCAGTTCATCTTGAAGAGAGAAGTCCCATTACATGGAGTTGCAGTCCTTTTCACTAAACAGATCTTGTCACCAGCCTCAAAAAAACCAAAAAACCTCAAACAAAAAAAAAACAAAAAACACAAACACAAACCACTAAACAAAGAAAATCCAAACAAACAACAAAAAAAAGGGAAAGGTGGTAACTTTTGAATTTCTTCACATCATAGAAAGTGCATCTATTTACTTTCTGTTCAAAATTACTTTTAAATTTGAACAAGGAAAACAACAATGAGGACAAACCCCCAAATTAGAGTGTGTGTAAGCCAGTAAGGTATGTGTATGTACTAAACTGGGGTCCCCTGGCTGAGTCCCCTGGCTTCCCTCCAGGTAAGTCATCTACAGACTCTGCTATGAAATGTTGTGTCTTCCATCACCTGAAAGGAGAAGCCTGAGGGAGCACAGGACAAGGGCCAAAACAATAATGGCTGGTCTGGGTTAGTCACCAAATCTTCCATTCCTAGAATGGAAGAGACTTAGAAAAAAACAGCTAGTGACAGGATCAAAACACCAAGAGGTATTTCTTCATCCAGCCTAGAGTTAAGCCATGGAATTCTTTGTCACAGGATGTTTGGATATAAATAATGTACTTACTAGAGGGTAAATTAAAGGGGAAAAAATCATTTAGAGCTGTTAAACACAAGGATATTAAATTGCTGGAAGTCTGGAAATATGTGCTTGAAATCTGCCTTGTTTGTCCTTTCCTAAGCATCCATTATGCAGGCTTCAGAGGGGCCAGAATAGATGAGCCTTTGGTCAGCTGCTGTGTTGAAGGACCACACGGTCCTGTGTATGTTTAGATGATTTTCATTTCAGCTTGTATTGCTCCTTTAGAGGGCCTTACTTCCAACCAAAGCTTATTGCTTTTTCCTTCCCTTGCCAGTCCTGGCTTCCACTGGCTAATGAGGGAGAAAGAGATACCTGTGTGTCTGCCCTGATGGCCAGCAGAAGATGTCAAGCCTTTCCCACCATAATCCTCTGAGGTGAGAGTGAGGGGTACAAAGTCGAGCGTGCTGCACCTCTGCCACAGCTGTCTGCGATCTCCTGCTCCCCGACAGATGGGAAATACCCTGAAGCAAAATTGAGAGGAGCCCTGTTTATTTTGGGACTGCAGATTACTGTCAAACATGAAGAGAGACAATTATTTCCATTGTGGAAAATGTGGTATTAGTGAATGAGCAGTTCCCTCCACCTCGCCTTTGTGTTTTGCTTTTCTCTAAGGAAGGTTTCCTTTCTTTTCGCAGCACAAGCTTGAATTAAGTGGGCAGAGAAGAATTTAAATACAAATATTTGTAAACTAAGTGGTTTTCCCAAACAAAGTAGATCCAGATGACAGTCTGCCGGCTGTAGCATCTCGGTGCCTGTCACACCACTGCCCCTTTGTTTGGCAGCTGGGTACCAAGGGAGGCATCCCAAGGGGCACAGCCAGGCCAACAGGCAGCGCCCACTGCTGGGGGATGGCAGTGGGGGAGCCCACTCTGAGTGTGCCCAGTGGCAGAGTGAGGGAGACAGGGCATTTTTGGCTGCTGTCAGTCTTACACAACTTGTATTACAAGTGCCGAACTTCCAGGCCTGAAGGCCGTGAGGACTGTGGTAAAGCTGATGATAGTTAGAGAGTCTGAAAGTGCAGAAGACGACCTTGCTGGTGTCTGGTGGGTTTGTCAGGGGTCGAGTAGACCCTGGCAGTAGTGCAGGAATATGAGGGGCAGTGTGGATGAGCAGCTTCAGAGGAAGCGTGAGCTCTAGACAGCTCTCGCAGTTCATCAAGTCTTGAGAGCAGGGCAAGAATTTTCTTGCATAATCTTTTCTTGCCAGAAAAAAAGGTTGTTTGCCATATCCTAAACCATCTGAGGGATTTGGTAAAAGGAGAAGTTTCTCATGTCTCAGAAGGTCAAAACTGAGGTGGGTGTGCTCTCTTGAGAATGGCCAGCAGCTAAAGCCTTCTCTGGGACCATAGGTGATCCAGATCCAGACCCTTTGCTTAGAGTATGTCTAAGCAGTCCCCACCTTTATCCAAACATTGATTAATGGATATTTGTGTTTGCATTGTTTTTCATGGAAAAGCTTCAAACAAGCTCTAATCCATCCTGAAGAGAACACAGAAGAAAAATAGTGGAAGCACAAGATGGAAAATGCACTTCTTGCCCATCAGTATGAATTATCATCCCAAGATTGTAACTTGCTAACATAATTTCTGCCTCATGCTGCTCATCTCCCACAGCTCACCTCTGCAGTCGTGGGCTCTGACCAGTGTAGGTTTGCAGGGCAGCGCTGCACCCTTCGGCTGCTGCTGAGCTGCATATGCCAAATGCCAGGAGAGTGCCAGGTTCGGCTCTGCTAGATGTTATTTTTCAATTCTTAATAGTGTCCTGAGGCTTTTGTTACTTTCCATTGTTCATTTTGGGGGGGAACAGTACTGCCAAGGTCTGTTCACTTGTTCTGGCTTTTTCTGCAAAACCCTGAAATGTCGTTTTTCTATTTTTTCTTCAAAATAAAGCATCTCTGCAAATGGCACATACCAGATTTTCACCATCCCTGTGTCTTAACCACAAATGTCTGACTCCTGACAGTTTCTCTACTGTTAACTTGGTCTTTCTGCACTGGCTGCTCGCACTCTCTTCTCTGTCTCTCTGTCTGTCTGTCTGTACAGCCGTGGCAGGACTTGATGGGAAGGAAGGTAGACAAACTCCTGGTACAGAATACCTGCATGGAGGAGCCCTGCAGGTCATCAGGATGGCCATCCCCATCGACAGGGAGGCTGATCCTGGACCCTCTCCCCCAATCCCTATGAAACATATCCCACATTAAGTCGCCCATCACGTTACTGAAGGGGGCACTGATGTATTTGATTAGCAAGGAAGCTCTGAAGGAACCCATCTGTCTTAGCACTTGGATGGATATTTATCTCTTTCATGGGTTTCTTTTGTCCAAAGGAATCGTTTACTCTGATGTGAAATAATGCAAGATCTGGTCTCTTTGGGGATTTCAGCAGGAAGCTATCCTCCCTAAGCCTCATTTTAATCTCCTGTTGCCATAAATCAGGAATAACCGCAAGAAAGTCAGTGAAATTAAGCTTGTGAAAACTGATGTATGAAACTCGGGGCCTCTGATCTCCGCCAGCAATGGAAATGAACTCACTCCCTGAATCTCTTCTCCCTCTGGATGCAAATACTGCTGGTATTTCAAGACATTCAGATGTGGCTCTGAACCTTCTATGCTTGAATACTGTGCCCAGGCTTTGGAAAGTGACTCCTCACATGATTTTACTGACCAGGTAGAAGGAGATATTTGGACTTCTAGGGAAAAAATCTCATTCTGGGGCAGGCTCAGGCTAGATAAATACAAATAAGAAATTCTGGTTGTGTAGAAGAGCTTTCAAATTTACTCTTATCCCAACCAAGCTGCCGCCACACACTTCCTGATCACAACAATTAAAACGATGAGTATAGATCAGATTGAAAAAGGAAATCTAAATTGTATTCCTGTGGTATCAGAGAAGCCTGTTTCTAAAACTTGTGTGACCACAGGAGCTCCAGGAAACAATGCTTTTTCTTTTGTTCTGCCTACCCAGCAGATAAGGTCAGGAAAAATATTTTTATGATTTCTTGTCTTTCAAATGGCTAAAATCTGAGCTTAGTTCCTTTCCCAATTCAGATAAATGGAATGGATTCTGATTAAAAGCTCTGTTTAATTGGCACTGCAAAGATAAGAAAATATTTTAAGATTTTGCCTTGCTGAAAATATGAATTTAAGGATAGGTTTTCAATAATCTGACTTGCAAGATGCCATTTTTTAATTCATTTCCCATCAACATTTTATTTGTGTCAGACAGTATGAATAGTCTGTTCACTTTCATAGTTTGCAGAGATGCTGAGATTTCAGACCACGCAGGAAATACCAATTAATGCCATTCCTTCTTGACATTCTCATGCTTTCACATTAAGGTTTGGCATGAGACCAGGTTTAAGAGTGAAACACTGCCTGTCTGTCAAAGTTTTATGGTTCTTCCAGTGATGTCTGGGCACCTTATTTTTTTTGTTAAAGCTTGAGAGATACACAGAGAAGTGGCCTTTCTGCTTTCACAACTTGTATAAATAAAGGGGCAGATCCGGACGATGGTAAGGTAAAATTTCACTTTGTGAGAAATTTTCACTTTTAAAACTGAGATGTCATTCTGAGCGAAAGTGAAAAGACAGTCTTCATGAAGTTCCCTGGGTATAAAATGTTGAAACATTTCAATTCATAGCTGTCAATGCATCATCTGCTGCTGGTATGGAACTGCTCTGTTTTTATAGCATCTAAACATGCAGCAGTACATTAATGACACCTGGTACATCCAGGAATATTTCATATTCTTTGCAAATGACAATGAAACTAGCCAAAGCATTGAACATGATTTTCAAAAAGAGCAAAAGGATGGGGACCCATGGGAGCAGCAAGCACTGTGCTGGGTCTCAGCATGACCACTCTGCTCTGTGCTGGTGACAGGCAAGACAAGGACCCCTCTGCTGTGTCCTGAGTCCTGCTTCGAATGCCAAACAGTGGTGCTAAAGTCTTGCACTTCACAGGAGACCTTGCTGCTTACTGAGCACTAGTGTAACAATAACAGCCCAGCCTCACTCCAGCCCTGACACTGGGCACTGGCTCTTTGCAGCCTTTCTAAAAACCAGCTCCTTTTGTAGAGTTTGCTGCTCTGGACAAGAGGGGAAGTCTCAACCGCATTTCCTGATGGAGTCTCAAGATGCTGCAATGTTTAATTAGTCCTAAAATACTATCTGAATCTGGGTAAGTCCTACCAACTACCACAATTATATCCATTTTGAAAAACTCCTAGATTAAGAAAAGGAAAGTGGCTGCTGATAAGAACATCTGACAAGAGCATATACTGATACCCATTTTAGGGTTTTATAAACTATCTGGTTTGAAACTTTCCCTTTACATCCACTTAAAACACACATGTAGAGCAGCCGTGTTTCCCAGCATATGCCACATGCTTCCCCTCCCGTGTCGCTCTGGGGGCTGGAGGGTAAGTCACCCCCATCCCATGAGCCCTCGCTTTGTGGCCCTTCTCTGAAGAACAGGCTCTGCAGCTCTCCACCGGGCACTGGCAGGGACTGTCTCTTGTGATGGCTGTCACCAATTTGTTCCTCTCTAATTTCTTTTCCCTCCCCCCGCCTGATCATTGTACGGACATCAAGAGGCTGCGATAGGCATGTTTGAATAAGACAAATGAACAAAGACATTCCCCCTGCATTTCCCACTCGATAAATTACAGATGGGACTGAGCAAACCCCCCTTGATCCAGTGTGTCATTATGTATATGCCACTATTGCTTTCCAAGAGGAAGGATGAATATAGCTTTAAATGATTAGCTGCCTTATGTACTACCATGTCTCAAAGCAACAGGGGGGTAACACAGGCAAATAACTACACAGCAAGGAAGTACATGAGGGCTGAGCATTCAGGACTCTCTAACAACTGTGGTTTCTTTATAAGGAGCATTAAAGATGGTTTTAATGTACTGTATACGATGCAACAGATGCAGGATGCCTCTGGCAAAACTCCTCTGGTCCAAAGCTGACTGAAGACAGTTTGATGATTTGCAGGGAGCTACAGATCCCAGAAGGGGAATAGTACATACCTGTCAGCTGGTAATCAAAGCTCAAACTGGCCTTGGAAAATCTTAATTAGTACTGACATCAACACAATTCTGTGAGCTTGGGAACAGTCAGAATTTGGTGCCTTTGCCCTGTTCTCTTCCACTCCAGTCTCAGTCCTACTGAATTTGGGGCCAGCTCACTCTGGCATGTGCACATGCCTCTAACACCACCTGGTGCAGTAACCGTCTCCAGGCTGAGCAGAAGCAAACAGCAGTGCTGGCTCCTGTCTATTCCTGCTGCCAAAGGTGACTGTAGAAACTTCTGTGCTGCAATGACATTGATAAATGCAGGGCAAGAGCATGCTCAAGGGATCACAAAACATATTCTAGCAAGCCCAACGAAGAACATGGAAAGTAAAGCAAAAGGCTACAGTCTGTCATCTCCCAGAAATACAATGATGCTTCAATCTCAGAGGGTTTATCTCAATTAGGAATAGACTTAGACTGAGTCTTCAGTTCCAAACTATGGCATGGATCTCCTGTCCCCTTCCTTTCTGTAGTGAGAGCTGCAAACACCTATTTCCTTTACAAGGACTTCAGAATTCAAACTTCTCTTGCAAATTGTGATGACTGTGATGATTGCCTTCATAAATAAATTCACCTATTCGATTTGCTCTCCCACTAGACGTCCCACCTATAACTTGTCTTGTCTTCTTTTGCTCCCTGCTGCCTGTGCCAATTTGTCCATATGATCTGGCTACATAAGCCTTCCCAAGCTCCCATAACAGATTCACTAGAGATAAATTTTGTGTGGAAGCCCACAGAGCAGGCACTGCAGGGGGAAAACAGGAGTTTCTCTGCATGTTGCTCAGAGGGAACTGCAAACAGAGGAATTATCTCTCTGGGAGTGAGACGAGCCTATGTCTTGCACACTCTCTTGCTGAACTGGATCCAAAGCTGGATTTCCCCACAGATCTGCAGCTATGTCAGTGGGATGCTCAAGACTCTAAGGCCAACTAAATTGTCTATCTGTGGGCCCAGCTCCAAAGTTTCCTTAAGTCCTGTGAAAAGATGAAACGATTCCTACCTCCAGTTTTCTGCACACAGCATGTCCTCCATACCCCCAGCCTCTGCTAAGAAAGACTGGAGGCAGCAGAAACTTAACTATGAAGCCTCCAGCAGTACCAGAAGGAAGGGAAAGGAAATGTTTTCTGCTTGGTTTATTAGAAGTAGAAGAACAAGCACTTGCCTGCAGACAGTTTGGTGATGGTGAGGGAGCCTGCCAGCACCCTCACATCTGTGAGGTGCAGGTCTCCACACACATTTCAAGCTGATGCACTGTGACATGGTGCCAGTTCTGAAGATGGCTGGATGTGTCTGAGCTGTGACAGCACTGGTGGGTCTTTCAAGTGCACTTAGAAGGGCCTGGTGGGGCTACAGAACTCGACTGGGTGTGGTTGATCAGGACTTGATTTCTCGACAAAATCAGTGGGATGCTCATGGGATGGAGAGTGAAGAAGATAATTGTACTTGGTGCAACTGGAGTTTTTCCAAATCTCCTACTATATGAAGACTGAATTCTAACCTATTTTTAGAAATTTCCCCCAAAAAATCCCAATAATTCAAAAAAAAAAAAATTGGAAAGCTGTGCCTGTCTTGAAAGAAGAGGCAACCAGAGTTTATTTTTGTTTCAGAGAGGTGAATAAGTGGAGTGAACTCAGTGGTCATCTGGCTAGGAGTGACCAAAATTCCACAAGTCCCATATGGGGCATATGAAAATGTCCATTTGTCTGGAAACCGTAACAGCCCTGGTCGTGCCAGGGGGGGACAGATATCCAAGAGCAGTTTACAGACAGGAGATGACATTGTCCCCAGGGCTCCTATTGTTCCACAAATATGGCAGCTGGTCTGGCCTGGGAGCAACATGGGATCCAGGACAATACAGTGGGTTTTGTCCCAGCATCCCATGCTGGCTTGCATCCTCCTGCCCCTGCAGTTTGGACTCCCCAGCAGCCCTCCTGTCAGCAGAGCAATGCTGCCAGTCACAACACACAGCCACACATGTTAATGGCTCTAAGCACAAGGGTGGGTTACACCCACAGTAGCCTGGGAACCTCTATCACAGAGGTCTTTCTGTTTGCAAGGAAGCAAATCCAGCCAGCCTGGAAATTACAACAATCAGATGTCATCCCTGAAGTTTCCAAGGGTATAGACAGTCTTGGAGCAACTTCTCTCCTCTCTGTTTGAATCTAAAACTAATGGCAAATCATCTTTTACCTAATTCTCCCAAATTCACTAAGGGGAGGGACTGGGTTCTGGGCTGATGCTGCCAGTGGCTCATGATGCATTTACTGGTGCTCCATGGAGGATGTGCTGGTCACTCCCTTGGCCAGATCTCTTCATTCTTTCTACATACCAGCTTGCATGAGAAAGCATCTATAAAGACAGTAAATATTTTCCTTATGTTGTCTTGCCAGTTGAATGACTTCAGGATGGCCAGAGGAGAGCGAAGAGAAGGAAGATAGTCCGTGCACTGAAGGAGTGCAGTAGGGAGTGGAAAGAAGCATGAGGTGGTATATTGAGGTCTGATGTAAATGAGGGAACTGCTTGTAAACTCTTAAATTAGACCAAGCATACTAAATATATAGGAATGCAAAAAAAAATAGTCGCATCCGTTGCTGTCTTTTGCCAACTGTAAGCTTGCCAGTGCAATTTTTAGACTAGTGGGAGGAAGTTACATATATAGTCACTTTTTTCTCTTCCCTTCACTTGGTGTCAAGTTTCAAGCAAAAATACCTTTTGGTAGTGGAGGTTCATTTTCTACATTCATGGGGTGTGTGCAAATCAGCTCAACAAACACTCTCATGCCTGATCAAAAAGGACTTGATCACAGACAGTTCTTCATCTAAAGGACACTTAGGCATGCATGGCCCTGTTGCCCATGCTTGTTCAGCCTTTGACAGGCTGTGAGGGGAGCAGTGGTGAGCAGGGTAAACATCTAGATGAAATCAGAAATTTCTGCTGGTCCAAGTCCTCAAATTTTGTTCAGTAATCCATAAATCCATTACAATTTGACAAAGGCAATAAAAGTTTATGTCTCAGATCTGATTTCTAGCATACAGATACTGTCATGGCAGCATTGATATCCACAGTAAGACTTACAGGTTATCTAGAAGCATGTGACTGAAGCAGCCAAAAGGAACAGCAACTGAATTCAAGGTATCCATTTGTGCTCTAAAACCTCTTCTGTGACAGAAAAATGCCCCACTTGCCACAGAAATGTCCAGTAATGTGGCATACTTCACACATGAGTGGAACTGAGGAAAGGCAAACCTTTAAGGAGAAGAGGTGCTGGAAAGAGCTCTCATTTCACTGCTCTGGTAAAAACTGGCACGACCATACAGCCATAAGAGCTTGCCATGAAGGAAACACATTCAATGACATGCCCATGCTCTGGCTGAGCATAGCGAACAGAAGAAAATGATTTCACTGTTGAGAGGCACAGATTTTGCTGCCTGCACCCATCCGAGGAGAAATGTCCTTTCTCGACAGCTGTTAAAACCCACAATGTTGTTTAGCCTGTAGCAAAACAGAGCATCATCTCATGCTCCTCTGGAAGCAATAAAAGGAACATTAAACCAGCAACATTCATGGCTCGTCCACTGATGTCCTATTTCCCTCCCCTTAAACCCAGCTTCTTACCTATGGCTTTACCTCTATTAAGGAAGTGCAGCCTGCAAGACTACAGGGTGAGAGATCCCCAGCCAGAGCCTCATTCAGCTGGCAAAGGTCACCCTGCTGGGGAATGGCTCATGCCAGATTCCAGGGCATGGTCCAGCCGAGTGCTGGACATGAAACACCGACGATGGATTCCCTTGCCTGGCTTTACACTCTTGCGATGTTGACATTTAGGCTGGCACTGGCTGGCTGTCCTCCCTAAGGCGTCCCTAACTGGAGAGAAACAGATGTTTCCAGGGTGTGACGCATCTCATACAGAGACAGAAATCCTAAATCAGCGAAGTAGATTGTGCTTCTTTTCCCCTGCTGATTGCAAGAAGAGCCTCAGATGTCTCGAGGGCAAGTGCCTTAAGACAGAGAAGGAAAGTCCAGGTTCTACTGGCAAAGGCATTCAGAATGAAACACATAGCCTCAGATTATGGGCTGCTTCTCAGAGCAGATGTTGGTTTGGAGACAAAGTGTATGACAGCAGCAGTTTTCACCCTCCTGGCCAGACCTGCCTTATACCAGTGATACACTGACTCAGCAGGTTCAGCCCAGGGGTTTCTGCAGTGCAGGAGGGTAGGACTTACTCTTGTCTTAGATAAAAATACCTTCAAACAGAATCTGTGTGATGTAAAAGAGATGCTGTGCCTTCAGTAGCTGACACTGAGACTGGCCCAACACCTCCTGACCTATTTGAAATGCCTCTTCACAGGAGCCATGCCAACTATGCACCATCATAAAGGGTTGCCATAAGATCTGAGATGATCCAGCTCTAACAACTCCAGTGTTTTTTCCTAGACCTCAAACCACTTCCAGCTCAGTGTAAGAACCTGTGCTCCTGCCCTTACAAAGAGGTATTTACACTGCACAGGAGCACAGTAGGTTACGCCTGGAAAGAGTTTATACTGTGAGCTTCTGTGAGGCTGCATTCTGTGAGCAGAAATTGGGAACCCTGCCATCTCTCCTAACGCAGCTTGTGGGCCAAACTGCCCCACTGCCCTTCTCTCCCTGCTCCCCCCACCTGGCACCCCAGAAAACAGCAAGGCTGTCACGGGCTGCAGTGCTGGGCTCTCCAGTGCCTGAGAACAGTCCCTGCATCTAGAATGTGATCAGCTTGGAAAAGAGCCAGGGACACTGCTCAAACTACTGAAGAGGAAAGACAATGAGTCTCGGCACTTCCAGTGTACAAGATTTGATTCCTTTTCTGCTCTATTTAGGCTGGTCCTACAAAGCCACAGGTTTTCGTGCCCATGAGCAATCCTCACTAGTAGCTGAGAGTGAAATGATTTGAGGAGAAATAAGGACCTAATATGTCCCTTCAGCTTCCAGATGGCCATAGGCCAGAACTGCACAGTCAGACAGAGAGCAGAAGTCCTAATCTTCATCCAAAGCTGAGTCCAGAGCAATTCAGGCACATCTTTGGTTCTTAGCAGCAGCCTTCAGGAATTTATCTGTATGATTTCTCACTCGAACTCACTCACCTGCCCAGATACATTCTTTAGGAGGCCGTCTCGAGACTTCTGAGCACATCAAAAAACAATCCAAAAAGTGATGTGTTCAGCTGTCTGCATCATTTTGAACACGTGTAACAAGATGGATACTTCTGAGGAACTCATCCACTCCAAATTCCTATTCCATACGCGGAAGTCCCCAAATCCTCATCAGCTACTTTTCACATGCATTGGCAGCCATTGCAAGATCCCCCTGGGATGGGAGATAGCCAGGGTGATTTCTCCATGTCCCAAAACAGTATAAACCCTCAAACATTGCCATGAGTTGTCTTCTTGCAGCCTTTGCAGCTCAACCATTTTTGTGCCCTGTGTATTGAGTAAAAGGGGATTAAACATTGATTACTAGGATAATAAAGTAATCATGGATTTTTTGTTTCCTCTGAGGTTGCAAAATGCTTTCTTCTTCCCTGGGTACTCCACTGTCCCAATAGGAAGAGCAGGGTGTAAAAGCCTCATTCTGAAACAAGAGAACCAGTGCAGGTTTTGTTTCTCACTTTATTCTCATTTCCATTCTCCAAGTCCTGATTGGAGCCAGACTAAAGCCATGGTTACAAGAGGATCTCAGATGTGTTCAAGACCCCCATCAGCTGACAGTGTGAGCACAGTGCAGAGCACAGGGAAGCTTCCCCATAGTCATGACCCTCAAACACTACTGTGCTGATCACAGTCATGCTGAAACCAAAATTGTCCCTTTTTCTAGGGTTTTCATCAGAAAATAATTACTTGTGTGCCAAATTCTCCTTTTCACGTACATATGGCATGGGATGCGTGTAGGATGACCCCTTCTGACTCTGGGTTCAGTATTTCCACTCTGAAATTTCCACTCTGGCTTTTCCATGAGCTGTGCTGCCACACTGCACACAACTGCTCTTCTGTCCCACACTGGCATTTGAGGAGATTCTGTTTGCCCACTTGGTGCATTCAACTCTCCAGCACCAGTGCTTCTGCTTTGTGATTTCTGGTGCTCACATAACCAGAATTCACTTTCTGTCAATGCATGAGCAGATTCATGCAGGAACTGTGTGGGACTGGTCTTCCAGCCTGCCCTCTGCTCCACAGGCACCACCCAAATGTGTTGAGGCATAGGACATGTATACACAGCCTCTTTTCCCCACACCCAGCACCTCCCCAGTTCACAACATAGCTGGGTCCAGCCCTGGATAGTCTCTAAATGCTGCTGATCTGCCAACATTCCTGCAAGCAAACGTGTTTGCGGAAATACTTGTGAAACACCAGCGTGAGAGGATGTGGACAAAGCCACACAGAAATCACTTGTGTCCACAGGCAGCACTTCAGCTTCCTCAGCCCTCACTGTCACCCTTGCCCTTGGGGCTCTCATTGCCCAAAGGGGTGAGAGTCACCTGTGGCAGGCGTGGGCTGCAAACAGAGCAGAGGGGGCTGCGTCCAGCAGGCTTGGGCAGGTGCCTGCATGGGGAGCCAGGATCCTCTGCAGTGGCAGAGGGAAGCAGAGCCTCCCTGCCCTCTCTCAGGATGGGGTTTGCACCAAAAATTCTCCTCGTTTCACCGCAGTTGCTCAGCACCATGGAGGAAGGTGCTGTGCCCACCTTGAAATGCCAGCTCCCAGTTTTAGAGATCATCAGCATTTTCCTTCAGTTTTATTTTGATCACTACTCCAATTACTATTTATTACTGTAAATAGTTATAATGACAAACCCCTGTTCCTTGGTCCTCAGTTTCCCCCTCTGGGACACTCACTTTTGATAGCTGCCAGCCACTGGTGTGATAATGTGCTGACAGGATCAACAACATCCACAAAGTGCTGGACCTGTAATTACAGTACTCAGGCTTTGAAAGGACACAAGCCCACCTCTCTACATAGTCCTGTGGAGTTGGAAGTGGGCTTCCCTGCAGATGACCCCTTTGCAATGTGACAGCCAGCCCTCAGCGTAACCTCCTGAAGGCAGTGACCTCTCCGCTCCCACTGCAGCTTAGCTGTGCTATTCCAGGAAGACAGTTTACCCTGGGAGCCCATTGGGATAGACAGGCCTTCAGGGGAAAGCACAGCTATTTCTTAATCTCATCTGTTCAGGTCCCATTCCTGCACTGTGGGGCCTTTTGGGGTGTTTATCCCACAACAAACCTGTCAAGGGAGGGAATGGTCTTTGACCCGTTCCTAAAATGGGGACCTGCAAACCAAGCGATCTCGAAGGTTCAATGAGCATGAGTAGCTCTTTCATTTCCCTGCCCTCTTGCACTAATTCCTCATTTGTTTTCTTCTTTTCTGTGCTTTCATACCTCAGGAATAGTGGGATCCAGCCCAGTTAGGAAACAGCATTACCAGAATATGAGTAATTTTTTCTGAGAAGTGAAGATCATGAGTTATTTCTGGTCCAAGAAGGGGCTGGAAGTATCTGACATCTTCAAATGCCTGGAAAGCTTTTCTCATGAAAACTGAGCTTCACACCGGATGCTCAGGAGGGCCATTGTCCAGGGATCTGGAGAAAACCCTGATGGCCAAACACAATGGGGACTGCCATGTGGTGGTAATGAGGATGCCCTGTCTGGAGTTACTCTGGAGAAGGTCTCCGCTAACCATGATTCCTGAGCTAGCGCACGGCTCTTGGATACCACCATGGCTTTGCAGTGGCTCTCGTGTGCATGCTTCTTCTGGGAGCTGCCCCCACTTCTCCCACTCCTCCAGCCAGGCACTGCTCTTGGGATTATATTTTTTCCCCTCTGACAAAGCACATGCAGATGGTGCGTTGTCTGCCACAATCAAGGGGCTCAGGTGAGTAATGGAGAATGGCAGAACTTGGCATGTAGTTGTTTGCCTTAGTGCAATTTTCCCATAATTGCGCTTCCTAGCTTTTCAGCATCTGCGAAAGATCAGCTTGTGACACAGCAAAATTGGCCTCGCGTTTTTCTGGAGTTTGCATCAGGTTGGAAATCAGGCATCCTTCATTTGGCTTAAATCATTTTGGAAGGGTGGGAAGAGAACCACCCCATTTTTGTGCATAGTCTGTGCTGACCGGACTTTAAAGCCCAAGAGGAAAAGCATGGCCTGTCAAACATATTCAGCTCAACCCTCTGGCGTTGCTTTTTTGTTGTGTTTTTAGAAAGGTGTTGATGAAACTGGCACAAGTTATTTAGTTTTTCCAGGTCTTGAGGTAAATTCACAGAAGACTGGACAAGGATGATTCTGGAACAGTATGAAGCCAAAACTTGGACTCAAAATAGTTCAGAGATGCAAAGAACAGGCAAAGCTTGTGCAGACAGACAGTTTTACTGTGCCAGACAACTCTTTCTTATGTCTCCTTATAATCTCCATTTCTTTCCTTTGGGTGTATAGAGTGGCCAATAATGCCATAGAGGAACAATGAGGAACAGAAATAACTTTAGGACTGAGGTGGCTGACCTCCCTCATCACCTGGGAGAGGGCAAAACTAGACTGTGGCACACAGAGGCACTAAGGATGACAAAGAGCAGTCCCTGCCTCAAGGAGCCTGCAGTCACGGTGATTAGAAACAGAAAACAAACCTTGGAGGTTTGTGGGGAAATACCTTCTGCTCAGACAATCTAGGAGACAGCTTGGGATCATGCTCTGTTATTTATCAAAGGCTGCAGATTTTTGCACTGGAGCAAATGTCTGTCCTGATATCTTCCCCAGTATATTTCAGGTTTCTTCAAGCTACAGCATTAAACTGAGTCGCTGGAACACATACTACTCTGAAACCAAACTTGATTCTGAACAAACAGGAAAGCAAGGTTAACTTTTCTGGAAAATACTCACTTTAGTGATCCTGTTGCACATGTTCACGGCTGTGGTTCGCAACTAATAGTTCACACTATTCAGCCTGGCAGCATTGCACTTTTACAGAGGTTCTGCAGCATTTTGTTCCTTATCAACATCTCTTTCTGGGCACTGAGTACTCCTGGGGGTTAGTTAGCAAGTTTCCCTCTTGTTTTGAGATACCTAAATCCCCTATTTTGTCAGTGACGTTTTCCAAGTCAGACAAGTCACCTATTTCTCTTCTCTACTTTAATGAATAGATTATCATCCATTTGTAATAAATTTTAATGAATATCATCAGCTTAGTTTGGGCTCAGATTAAAGCTTTGTCATAAAAGGGATAACATCACCATTAAGGAAAGCTTTCTCTTTTTCACTTTTTGTTCTGTTGATGTTGCTTTTACTCTCAACATGGGTGAAAAACAGGGCTGTATACAAACAACTTTAATAGTGTTGCAGATCCAAACAAAACAATACCTGCCTGTGGCATGAGAACTGCATTACTCTGCCAGGAGAGGAGTTCAGTTTCACGATCCAGCCAGATGAAAAGGAATAAAATAAGCTTACAGAAAAATGCTGAAAAGAATGGAGGCTTGTTGATGGTTTGTTTTGTTGGAATTTTTTAATAAGTTTGGTTAATTTCCAGTTTGGTCTTGTCTTGTTTTTCTTCTTTCATTAGAGACTGTAGCTAAATACACACCTATGAGTCATATCTCAGTGCCTGCTCTGATGCTCAGGATACTGAGATTGAGGTTTTGGCCTCACATACAGACATATGTACACTTGAAAAAAAAGCTCAAGATTGCAGCTTGCTGTGGCTTTTACCACTGAAGTAAGAGCTAATCAAAAACTAAATACTGACTTAGCAAGAGGCGGCTCTTCTGTGTTCTGAATTACATCAAGTAATTGGAGCTACATGTCTTTCCATTTGAGTTATACTCCAGACCTGCAAAGTGATACCCAAACCGCTACTCCATCCAAATATTTTTCCCATCCTATGGGTAGCAGGAAAAAATCTTCACAGAGCTGCCTATGTTAATATTCAGCATCTGGGTATGTCTAAGGAATGATGCTGCAATCTCTTCTAAATCCTCCTCTTGCTGGAGAGTTGGGGAGGGAGTTAACTCTTTGTCTGCAGGGGGTAAGATAAAGTCCCCGTACACGCTTGGGTGCAAAACCTGGCACAGCCCTTCTGCCTCAGCTGGGCAGGCAGGCACAGTGCAGACACAAGCAGCAAAAGGTGAAAGGAGACAGTGCTGATTTCTTCTCTCATGCCCGTCCAGTGGCAATACTGATTCAACAGCCAGGCACAATCAGTGGGTTTGGCCCTGTAGATACAGTGCTAGATAAGTACAGCGATTTACTGACCCCAGGTGGCAGAGACTCTGCCCAAATTTATTTATGCTGCTGAAACAGGAGCCAAAAGCATCAGCAGGCAAAAGGAAGGAAAGCTAAGAGGAGCAACAGAGTATTAGATTAGAAATTGAGGGGCCATTTGACACTTGACACTTGTTACTGGCACAAACCTCAGAGCGATGTAATTCCAGAAAACAACCACAACAGCAAGAGAAGAGGGGTTTTCACCTAACAAGTTTGCTGTTGGAGCAGAACGTGCCTGCAAGGGACAATATAGTCCTTTCCATGGAGCAGGAGACACTCTCAAAGGCACTGAGTTCCAGGGCTATGTGCTGAATCCCAGCCCAAAGAAAGTTAGAGGCAATGCTCCTATGGATTTCCAAGAGAATGGGATTTTACATCTTAAGTTTAGGAGCAGAGTGAAAAGAGCTTTTCCAAGGATGGGTTGATTTTGTCAACAGATGACAAATAATAAACATGGAAGGGAACAAGCTGTGATGATGTGAAAGCACCCAGAAGGTAATGTGCAAACAGCTGCTGATCCAGCCTCAGCATCCTCTGCTGGGGCAAAAGTGTTATTTTATCCTTATTTCTGATCCTTTGGGTCTTCCTGCCACAGAAAACAGGTGGTTTTCATGCCCAAAGGGTCAGATGAAGCAAGTAAAATATGCACCATCTTGTCACTGCTGGTAGTTATCAGATTCTTTATAATCCAGGTAGTTCTGAGCACTGGAACTGGGAAACTTGGTGGTTGCATCCTGCCCACTGTGCTCTCATATGCCCTGTGTTGTAGATCAGTATGTTCTACTGTCTGCTCTAAAGCTGCCAAGCTAGAAACCAAGTCCAGGTTTCAGATAAAAGCAGCAGCCAATCATTCATTCCTAGAAGTAGCTGAAAACATTAAAATATTTTTTCCCTTAAAAAGGGGTCTCTCTCTCATTCATCTTGAGGGGTTTTTTGCTTTGTTGTCTTTGGGGTTTTTGTTATTTTTGGTGAAAATGGTGTCATTTATCGCCTTCTTTCATTGAAAACCTCATGATTAATTCTAGTAATAACAGTCTATTATTTTGGGGTTTTATTTGAACAAACTGAGAAATCACAAGGTATGGGCTTGGAGGATATTGCATTTTTTCCCTTGGCAGTCAATTCTGCACTTTTTTGGTTCTGAAAGCTGCCTTTGCATTTCCCTGAATAGAAAGAAGATGTGAAGGGAGGGAGGTGAAAAAAAGAAGATAAAAAAAAGAATGGAAAATAAGAAAATGAAAATGTGTGTATGAACAGTGAAAAAGGCCACGAAACTTTCCAACCCTGCAGAGCAAGCAGGACCTCAAAAATTACCTCTCTTTCTCAAAGTTGTTTTTTTGATGATGTTCCTTGCCTCAACACCTTCTATAGAGCTCAGTTGTCTCAGAGAGAGGGAGAGAAGGACCCTGTGTGCTCCTGCTCCTCAGCAGAACCCAGCCTTGCATGCACTGAATGGTGTGTCACCATAAGAAAGTGACAGATGGGTGGCTTCCCTTCAATCCCCCATGCCATGCTGACACCAGCCCTGAGTCTTTACTTTGGATCACAACCATTTCAGCCCAGCCTCTGACACCCTGCTGAGGTGGGTCTTCCAGCAGGTCACGCATTTCAGAGTGTGGTTACCAGAGAAGCCTTGTTAGCACTGGTAGCTTGGCAGGACATCACAGAGTCTGCAGCCTTACAGTGATGGAGGGGAACTGCAGTGCAGTCTGCTGCACGTGGCAGCTTTTTGATTTGGGTTTGTGTCTGTGTGCATGTCTCTTGAACTTGGTTAGAAAGGGAGGTGAGGAAGAGAGAGCATATGCATCTCAGCCTGGGTCTCAATGTCAGAAAAGGTTTTCAAATGGCCTGACTGAAAATCCCAGATCAAAATAGCCTTTAATTTTGGAGAGAACCTAGTCAAGATCATGCCCATTTTTCACTAAAACGGAATTCTTGCCCAACAGCCTCACAGTCACATTGCAATTAAAACACTCCATTTACTTTCAGATGCAGCTTGTAGCAATTTTGTCCTCTTGCAGTCAGCTGTGAGTTTGGAGAAGGTGAAGAATATTATGTGGCTGCCACATCCTGCATGCTTTCCTACCTAGATATTGTAAATTATGTGTGCAATGAGCCCTGTTACTGTGCAGTAACAAGGAGGAAATCCCTGCAATGTAATTCGTAATGCATCATCTTCTGCAGGCCAGTTCCAAAGGCTGATGTGGTTCTGCTTTACTCTCTGATTTGCTGTCAACAGCTCTTCTCCATAAACATGCATCATATATTTTTTATAATCAGGATGTAATCACTTCAAATCACTCAGGAGATTATCACCAAGCTGCTCCAGCTGAATGAATGCCAGCTATCACCCAGGACAAGGGGAAAGTGGAGTGCTGCTTCCATCTGATTGCCTCAAGCCCTCTCCATGGTCTCATTTGCTATATGTAAGGCAGACATTTGCACCAGCCAAGAGTCACCTGGAAACAACCTGTCATAAAACCAGCTCCGAAAAAGCTACAGCTACTCACTCTGATAGTTCACAAGTTGGCTTTCTGTCTTCTATTTTTCATAGGGCCAGTAAATGGAAAATTGGTCCCCAGCAATCTACGGGGTGGGGCAAAGAGGTGCTTAGCAATACTGCCATATTCCAGACGCTCAACTCTCTGCTACTGAGCATGAATGGGGGTCTGCAGAGTTACCATCCCCCTGTAACTCCAAAGATGAGCAGGAATGATTTTTCTCATGCTCCTTGAGAGATGGTAGAGCTTCCAGCCTGCTCTTATCACTGCTGGGTACTCATTACTTTAGCCTTGAGAAGAGCAAACCAGCAAGGGACTCCTCCTCCTGGGGACAGGCCATTTCCAAAGTGAAAGATGTTGATGGCACCAGACAGCTGACCTCTCTTGCATCTCCTTTTGAGAGCAGGAGAAATGAAATCTCTTCTGCTCACATGCAGTTTCTGTACTTCTTTCTTGCTCAGGATTAGCAGCAGGCAAGCCTGAGGTTCTGCATGAGAGAAATAAGCCCCTGAAGAGAGGGCTGTGATCCTGGAGGTAGGTGGGAACCCTGAGAAACCCAAGCTGCCCAGGGAACCCAGAGCTCAGGTTTTAGCTGCTTTCTGCAAAACACAAAACCAAAGCAAAAGTCCTACAGGCTCTGAAGAACAGACCCCATCCTCCAGGGATGTATAAGTAGGCTGGGAGCAAATACATGAAAGGAAGTAATATCTACTTGAAGATGAGACCTTTCAGTCTTTGAAAAAAAAAAAAANTTTTTTTACCGAGGCATCCCACTACACTCTCGTGCTTTCAATAAACATCTTTTCACCACCGACACGAGAGCGAATTGTCTCTTTTATGACAAAGACACAGAAGATGTCTCTGAAATAAGAACAGACTGTATGGCCTTAGAGCAAGCAAGGGACAGCAATGAAAGCAGAAGTCTGGGTGTGAGCATAGGCAGGCCTGAAGCAGGCAAGTATACTGCTCAAATCCTCTATCTTCGCCAGGAATACCCAGCAAACTGGCTATCCTGGGCATTTTCTGTCGTTTCCCAGGCTGGATTTGTGTGCTGTGCTTCCCTGGCCACTGGAAATTTACTATAAATACAAGGTACTGGGAAGCCGTTGTACACTAATATCACCTCTCCACCCTTTCTAGCTGCCCAAGGCTGCAAATGATGTGAAAATTGCATACCCCAGTCCCAGGCTTTGGTAGCTATTCAGGGGTTTGGCCACATGTCATTTGTTATTCTTCACTTATGCATACATTCTTCTTATTTATTTTTTGTAAACATTTGTGTATAATTATTCACTCCAGAGTTTCCAGTGATTTTCCCTGGCTTGCAGATGTGGCAGAATTTGTTCCCCGCATCCAGGAAAGGTTTTTTCCAACTACTGCAAAATAGAATCCTGACAGATTTCAATCTGCTGCTTCCATGTCCATTCTTGCGACACTTAGCTACCCATGGCAAGAGCCAATTAGCTTTTTAAATATAAACCAGAAATGGTCCCAAGCCGCGGATTTCACATCCAGATCCAAATTTGGGGCAGTTCAGATTCAGCCTGACATTTTATGTTTGGGCCCGGGCCGGATTCTCCTTGTGAAGCAGTTTGACATTTGCAGTTCTGGGAAGCTCCCCTCCCCGGGCGCGCAGCCTCTCCCCGCGCAGGGCCGCCCCCGGGCTCTGGCCCTCCGCTGCCGAAAGCTCTCCTGCTGCTCCGGGCTGCTCGGAAGCCCCTGCCTGTGGTTACCGCAGCTGATTCAATTGCAGCGATGGGCACAAGCCTTCCATGATGCTGTTGTGGCATTTTGGTCCCTGTGAGGGACCCAGACGGATTGGGCTCTCAGCAGCTATGCGTTGCTTGCGGAGAAAAAAAGGCAAACTATCAAATGGCAATAAATCTTGGGAATTCAGGTTACATCTCTGGCCATCTGCCTACAGCTCAGACCCCACTCTTACCCTTAAATGCTGTGATAACATTGCATTCAGAG
This sequence comes from Aleadryas rufinucha, assembly GCA_013397815.1. NCBI lineage: Eukaryota > Metazoa > Chordata > Aves > Passeriformes > Aleadryas > Aleadryas rufinucha. The sequence goes on from VZTH01012081.1 coordinate 312,425, forward strand.
TACAGGCCACAGAAGCAGGATCAACAACTCAAAGTCCCTTCTTCAGTCATTTTATAATCAGTTCTTCAACAAAACTGGATCTTTTAATAAGAGGGCTTAATTTGGCTTTTTCATTTATATTTTGTCCAAATATAACACACAGGCACACTATCCCTAAAGTTTAATCAGTCATTTACAGATAATTTTAGGTGGATAGATCATCACAATCAGCTTATATCTTGTCTCCTTTCTTCAAGAGTGAGGTGCTATAAGAAGCTCACGTAAGCAGAATTTGGCAAGCTCAAAATCAAGCTATCGATGTAAGAAATCTCTTCAATATTGACATTAAATAATATCACAATGTGTTTAACTATATAATCTCAACAAAATGTGATTACTGTAACCTCTGAAGGCAGGAAACTGAAGCACAGAGAGGTGAGGTGATCTGCTCAAAATGACACAGAACTCTTCATATTGAAGCTCAGAAAAGAGTTGAGAGCTCCTCAATCCTCTTGAGCCTTGTCCAGGAGATCATAGTTCCTCTGATATGCACACCATTCATGGGCACTGAAGTTGTATTAGGAGATCACAGAAGGATCCCTGCAAGTATTTAGCCTAATTTTAGCCCTGACATCAACTTTCAGAACATCCTTTTAAGAGAAAATGCCTGGCTGTAACAACCCTAAGGCAAGCTTGATGGAATGGTTCTGGCTTTACAGCAGGCTCCAAATCAGCTCATAATGTCTGAAAGCATTCATTAAATGAGGCTCACAGATAAAACACACATATGACACAGTTCTTTATAAAAAAAGGCTTTTAGAGGCCAAATGCTGAGAAGCCTCATGAGATTACTAAATAATCCAAAGGGAAGTGCTTGGAAGCCTGTTTCTCGGGACACAGAGAGCCAGCCTGGAAAAATGTCATGGAGACAAGACTCTGGAGATGGATCAAGCCCTCCCCCAGGTCCTGGTTATGGATCAAAATGTTTTTTCCATCGTATTTTCTTCCATCAAATACAGCTCCCCCCAGATCCAGTGCAAGGAGTGCCAAGGAGCAGGAGGAGAGGTGAAGTGTCACCTGTACTCAATTCCAGTTGTTTCACCAGTTCCTCACAGTCCACTTGCAAGCCAAGGTGACACAAATGAGTTAATTTCCATGGCATACTGAGGCTAATTGGAAACAGTTCTCAGACCCTGTAAAGCTTGAAGCTGGGCTGCAAGTGATAATTGCTCACCTGCTGCATGGGCCTATAAGAGGCAGTGCATTAACTGTGCATTAACTGGCACATGGGGTTTTATCACTTCCCTGGGACAGTGGGGGCTGGACCCTTCCCAGCACCCATTGCACTGAAAGCAAGATACTGGATTAGGCCTGGGGTTTATGGGAACTCAGGCAAGGAGAGCTGGTAATAAGGAGTCAGATTCCAGCTTTCATTATGGGCCCTCTTTATTAACTCTAGCATGGCTGCAGTTTCTTCTTCTTTCTAGCATAGCTTGCTTTCTTCTTGAAGAGAGCTTTAGTACTGTGTTGCAAAATAGAAATACAGATATTTGGAGGTATAAGGAGCCTAAGTATTACTGAAGGGTTTAGACCTCTCTGTTGCAGGGATTTGACTGCAGAAGTGTTAGAGTCTGAGACTCCTTATTATAAATTCAAGCAGCTGTTATTTTATAGCTAGTCATGATTATCCTCTAACTGAGTGGGAAGAGAACTACTCATTCCTGAAGTCCTGAAGAATGGCAGCTTGTCTCAGCAGAGAAATATTAGAAATGGCAGAGAATTGAAGCAGGAGTTCACCAGGGACTGAAAATTATAGACTACAATAAAATTATTACAGTTATCCATCAGGGGGACCTTGGTACCAGGATCATCAACTCGCAGTGTTCAGCAGCAGTTGCAAATCCCATAAGAAGCATTGGGGACTGGTGTGCTGTAAGACACATGTACCCTGAAGTTTGAGATGAGGCTTAACTTTTTAGAGTAACTATCAAGAGACCCTCAGTACTTGGTACTGCTAGAGACCATGGGAGTTCCTGTCAGGGACTGGGATCTGAGACCAAGTTTCCCCAGATATGTTTTTGGGTGACTATAATACAATAGCACTGATTTTAGGTTTTACTGAACAGGTAACTGGATGGCTTAGGTATGGGGGAAATTTAGCATGGCCTAATGACATCGGTTTAACTGTGAGATCTGAGTGCTTTCTGAAGAAGAATTCATCTCAATGACCTCAGAAATAAAGTTAAAACTGGTGTGACTTTTCAAAATGACTGAGTATCTACACCTTCAAATTAATGAAAATGATGCAAGGGAAAGAATTTAAATGTCTACAGGTAATTAACTCCATCAAAAGTGCCAGGAAGCCAGGTTTTGGGGTTTTTTTTCCATGAGGTTCTTACCACTTCTATTTCTGATCCTGGTATTGAAACATAAGGACAAAAATAGGCTCACTTCCAGCCTTTTCCACTGGTGCCTTGACATTCTGGAGCTGAGCCAAAATCCAGAAGCTCAGAGGCCAGCAGAAATGTAGCCATGAGTATGTGCCAGAGGCTTGAGACTCTTATTAGATTAGTGTGAGCATGAGGAAAGGGGAAAGAGTTCTGAGCTGTTCTGTTAAGTTGAAATGGAGCATCCTTTTCCCTGGGCTCTGTCACATCCTGGTAGTTCCTCATTAATAGTATGTTCCCATCAGGGAGTCCTGGCAGGAATCTGACTCTCAGAAAAACCCAGTTACCGGTTCCTAGCTGGTGGGAGCTGAGAAGGTCCTCTTGTCTGGGAAAACCAGTACAAAGTGGAAAGTGTTTTCTTCTAATGAAGACATTTAAGCATTTCCTAATGAAAGCATTGCTGTAGAGAGAAAAAGGAGTGTCCTGTGATTGTTCACAAGTAAGAAACATTTTATGGCCCGTGAACTTCTCAGGAATGACACATTTTTCAGGTGGTCTGACTGTCAGATGCCTGATTTTGATGGATGATGCTAAGCATGGACATAATCACCATCTTGGTCTCAAAACCAGCCAGTAGGATATGTTAAGATTTTCCAAATGTTTCTCCAACAATAAAAGGAAATGTAAAGTTAATCAAATTGTCATGAGAGATCAGAGCCCAGCAAGGAAGGACTAAGACTGACATTTGAAGTAGAAGCACTAGTAAAACAGACGGCTGCTTGCTGATCCTGTCCATGCTTGTGTTTAATTTAAACAAGTTAACAATGAATGGAGTTTGCAGAGGCGGGGCAGGGGTGCTGTCGAAATCGATGTATGTACCAGCCATTTAAAGAAAGCAGAGATGTGGGAAATCTCTAGCTGCGTGTGAATATCATGCCTCAGCAGAGAGGTTCTGCAAACATCTCTGTTGGCAGGTTTGGGGCAAGAGGCTGTTCTGCTCCCAGTTCTACCTTACCTATGGCTTCTGGCTGCCCAGAAATAACCCAGACAAAGTTAATCCCTGATGCTTTTAGATTGATTTACTGCATTGTTCTCAGACAAATCAATTCTAGCACCTAAACACCAACAAGATAATTTCAGAAAAATGAATAACGTGAGCTCACCTCATTTCCCAGCTTTAGTCTCTGATATTCCATACACACATGTGTGGCTTGAGCAGCCATTTCTCTCTGAAGATCTACCCCCGCTGTAAACCTGCTGGACACAAAGACCTTGGGTTGCTCTTTGGAGAAGATACTGAGCAACGAAGTGGAAAGTCATGGCCTTGCCTGCTCTCAATGGTAGACACGACACCTTGTCAGGTGCCTTTCCCACTGAGCTGGATTGTTATGTGTCAATGTGCTTTTTCCTCATGGTGGTGTTGCTAGAAGAGTTGGAGGGATGTAGTGTGTGTGGCAAAGCCATGAGCGGCAGTTTTGCTCTCTTTGCGATACTCATCACCACACACTGCTCCCTTACCCCAACCAACCATTTTGTGCACAGAAGGTACTTTTTACCTTGAAATCCAAGTGTTCATTTCCTACAGAAACCCTTCAACCACCATCAGGTGGCAATGAATTTATCAGTGCTGCCCTCCAGGCACCAGCCAGACTAAGGCCCTGGACATGAGAAGCTGCTCTGTTATCTATTACTCATCCCTCGAGCCAACCTACATTTCGTTTTGTTCTGGATAAATACGATCAGGAGGCAGAAGCGCTCCTTCTGTTCCCTGATGCCTTTCATTAGATCCCACCTTGCAAGTGCTGGCTGTGCTGCAGGGCAGCGGGGAGGTCAGGACGGGCAGCCAGGGTGGCCGGCAGTTCAGCCCAGCCCATGGGCCAAACAGATGAAGTACCTCAGCTTCCCCCCGTGCCCTGCAGCAGCTCCCCGGCCACAAAGCCCTCTCTCTGTGGCATGCCGCATGACCCCTGCTCGCCTGTCTCTTTGCTCTTATTCTTCTCCACAGTTCCTCCCTTTATCAGATTAACTCCAATTAGTGAAATCAGAATCACATGGAGTGGGGAGGAAACGCTCCAAACACAGCAGATTTCTTTTCAGCCAAGGAAAAATCAAGGTGCGTACAGGCTCTCAGAAGGACTTGGATGAGGTTTTGTCTACAAAACTAACTGTGGTTGTGAAAGCTCTGGGGGGCTGTGAGTGTGTGATAGGACAAGAAAAAGCCAGTTTGCTCTTTGTGAGATGTGTGTGCAAAGGAACAGCACCTACACACGAAGTGTGTAGAGCTACAAGCACGTGCCCACTAACACTTACATGAGGGAGGCAGGAAATGTAACGTGGCCTCTGGTTGCTTCGGTGATGGATGTTTTTGAATCTTGGGAATCTCTCTGACTAAAGAAATTCTCCATTGCTGTTGGCCAAACTCTGCTTCCCACTGAAGTGTCTGCATACAACACCTTCGTTACACCTCCACGTTACACCAGTCCTGGTTTCAGAGCCCAGCTTTACCTGCACTTTTCCCTAGACTAAGTGGCTGCCCCAGAATGAATAGCAAAGGGCCTCTGGTTAAAAGATGCAGTACCAGTAAAGGCAGGCACATCTTCCAGGGAATCCACATTCCCAAGTGCTGACTCTCTTCTCCTGGGCACTGGAGCAACTGCACAGCTGCAGCCACAGTGGCTTCCAGAAAGTGCCATGAGATGCTCAACACATGAGATCTCATCCAAAAAAACTTACAGGAGAGTTGCCAGGATGGGGCCTGCCAGCTGCACTGCTCCCTCCCCCAGTTAGGAGTCCTGAACGGGACCCAGTCAATGAGAGCATATTAGGACAAGGGGAAGCAAAAACAGACGAGCAGCATTTCACAGTAAAGATCAGGAGGAGTGTGGAAGTGAAGTCTCCCTGAATCTGTTTGAGCCATGTAGCATCTCCTGAGAGGAACTGAACTGGATAGAAACACTTTCCAGTGATAATGTACAGTGGCAATCAAAGACAGTGAGAAAATTAGACTTCCTGATTCTCTTTCAGTTCATTCTCCTGTCTCTGCATAGATATACAATATGTTATCTACCTACTATTCAGACGATGGTAACATTGTTCAGCTAGTGCACTGAAAAAAAAGTGGCTTAATCTCCCCCTCCTTCTCATTCCTTTCTCAGTCTGTTTTGCCAATTGTTTGTTCCCCTTTGCAGTTCTGCAGCACAAACTTTGTGGCACATGCTGCTGCCCACTCCCCCACATGCAGCTCCTGACCAGGGCCACTCCTCCACAGCTAGTCAGCATTCTCCCCACCTCAGGCACTCCTCTGCTAGGCTGCAGCCACAGAACAGGGCAGGAAGGGAAATACTAAATAAAAAGATGAGTGGCTTGGAAGGAAGATGACTTTTGTGGCATGGGTAAGACAGTAGGGGTGAAGAAAATCAGAGCCGTATTCAAAATCCAGTAAATGAAGGGCTCCATGAGTAGATGTTGGCAGCAGCTGCTCTTCACAAGGTTCAAAATAATTTGTGGAACCTCTAGTGTCTCTGGCTGATGTCCCCAACTCAACACTCTCCTGGACTGATGGAGGATGAACATGAGGCATACAAATTCCCCCTGCCTGTTGAAGTCCCTCTCTCTCCCCAGCTTCTGTAGGTGCAGAAGAAGACAGCGGCCCATAATGTGAAACAAGCTTTGCTGATGATGAATAGTTGTGGCTTCCCTCAGCCACGTAGCATCACCAAAACCCTCTCAGGTAGAGTCACAGGGCTCACACACCAGCCAAGCTGTCTGGCTGCTCCAAACTCACAGCACACCTGGGGAGGTCCCCATGGCTTGGGCTGCAGGCAGGGAGAGTGAGCGAGCACATACCACCTCAGCTGAGAGGTGGCTGAGGGCACAGGCTGGATCAGGAGGGCTCAGCTGATGTACAGTAACACCATCATGCATCTGAGCCCTCCACATGGGTTCCCCACTGCATGAGCCCATGACCCTTTTTATGCTCACTTTTATTAAGGTGATTCATGGGCCTCTCACAGGTGCATCTCATATGGGAGTGCAGCAAACTGCCTCTGGCTTCTCCTAGAAATCAGTTCCAGATGTGCTAGAGTAGAGCTCTTCAGAGAAAATACATGTTTCAGGTATGGCCCAGTCTATGAAAGCTCAGAATACTTCCTACACTGATGAATAAAAGTCTTTATTGCACCTACTCTCCTTTCTGACCTTCCTGTTTCCCTTCAATCTTTGTGTAACATGCTAACACAGTTGTAGTTTCTTATCAGCTCTGTTCACGTAAGTTTCAAAATTTCATTTGTTGCTGAAAGCAGCTTCCCTCAGTGTCTCTCTGTCCATGTACTTTCTTCTTTCCATCCCTGCCAAGACGTGCCCTCCATACCCTTCTCCTGCCACATGGTCCTGATGACTGAAATGTGGAATGTTTTCACTTCTTGTGGAAACTAAATGATTCTCCTGCTCCATTCAGAGCTCTCCTTGACACATTACTGACAATAATACCAAAAAGCATAGATTTATTTTTGTGATCTGTGTGAATCTGATGTTGAAACTTGATCATGTGTCACAAGCAATGCTCAAGGTCCCCATCACTGAGTTTTGAGCACATTTTGCCAGTTGTGTTAATGCCATGCCAAAGCTATAGAGAAAGGCTTTACAATCCACCCCTGGCTTTGAAGCTGAGACCTAAAATCTGTGGGTTTCACTTCACAGTAGAAAGATGTCCTCCCTTTAAGTTTAACTTGGCCACCCTGTGGACCTCTGCAGAGCAAAGCATTGATGCACACGGACCTCTTGGTGGGAGACCAGGGCTGAGAGGTGCACCTTGCCTTGTTCATCCCGGTGACAAAGCAGGATGAACACTTTGGTCTGTAGACTTTCAGTTACCATTGTTAATTGACATGAGGTCATCATTTTATCAGAAAAAGCCAAGAAATTTGTTTATTGGTATCCCACACTGCCTTCCACACATACCAAATATCAAATGTTCTGGTTTCTTGTAGCCAGATGTCTTAATTTTCCTATTTTTCACCCTAACCACTTCCACAGTACCACTGCAATGTTAATGCAAGAATCTGTAAGTGTAAAGGCAAAGTGAAAGGAATGTAGCTTAATATCCAAGCAATTAGCACAAGGGTTATTGTGCTGAAGGCATTATTCATTTTTAATTATCTGAAGCTGCTGAAAAATTCCTAGGACTGCCTCCAGTGGGGTGCATGAATCAAAGCCCACACACAGAATGGTAGCATGTTGCAAAGGCAAGAGGAGAAGCAGTTGGCCCACTCTCACACACAGTTTCTCAGCCCTGGCCTGGGACTCCTTGCAGCAGCAGAGAGCCAGCTGCTCGCAGCTGAGACCTGTTTATTTCTGGTGGGCATATTTCTGAGCACACAAAAGTAAGATAACGAGGAGGAAGGAAACAGGAAACATATCTGCATGTTCAGTCACATTGGTTAATTTGGGCCATGTTTCCTCTGGTTTAAAAAAAAAGAGAAGATAATATAATAACAATAATAACTTCTGGGACAGGTTTGGGAAGTGAGTTGGAGTATGGATGGGGTTGTACTTTTCAAGTAGAAGTGCCACCCACAAGTTAAATATACTTAGTAGGCATATTTTCAGGGTGTTTAATTTAATGTGTATATTGATTCACCACACTTGAAAGAAAAATACACATTAGATATGACATCTTCCTGCAGAGAACACAATAAAATGTATATAATTCAATAAATTATAATCAAAAGATGAATTACAAATCTACTTTCTCCTCTCAAGGGCAAGTCAAAGATGGCAATGTACTGAAACAAGGAAATAATCTCCAGGGTTTGCTTTTCTAAACTTATTGAAATTTAGTTTTCTACTTCCTCGGATTTCACTCTTTCAGCCTAAGAGTGGAAAGATTGCACAGGACTGCACTAAACTCATGAATACTGTGGATACAGCACAGCAGTGTCAGGACCATTTTCTGCCCCAGCTGGTGCCAGGGCTCTGCTTGAACCCCACAAGCACAGCTCCTGGGGTGACAGTGTGTGGGAACAGTGGGACTGGAGGCTGCTCCAGAAGCCCCACTACTGCACGTGTCATCCTCTCAGGAATTACTGTGAAGTGCAAACAGTACTGGCTTTGGGAAGCAGGTGGCAGCTCTAACTCCATTTAGCAGTGGTAATGACTGGTTACAATTTACATTTTCTCTAAACAGAATTTTGAACAGAGTGTTGTTATTCCAAATGCTCTCTTAACCTCTGTTTATAAGAAAAAAAATGTATCTCAGCACTGAATTTTAGAAAGTGACATTTTTTTAATGGAATAATTTTTGGGCTCCTTTTTCAGCAAAAAGAAAAATGTTGGTATTAGGATGGAGAGGGAGGAAGGCAATATTATCTTAAGCTACATATTTTAACCAGATTTTATAAGAAAACTTGTTTTTCTGAACTCTTCAATGAGGTACATCTCTCTAGCATAGCAAGCCAAAAAATAGATAGAGGAGAGGCATTTTTACTAAGAAAGAAAAAAAATCTCATCACCATTCCACAGGAAATTGTTACTGACAATGAGCCACAGTCTGTGAACTTAAAATTCCTTGCATTTGAAATGGTTTGATTTTTTTTTTTTCCAGTGTTTTACTTCCAGTTCTGACCACCCACATGGGACAGGAAAAATGGAGAAGAGCGTACAGCTTGCACAAAAAGATTCTTGCAAAAAAAGGATCCTTTATTAGCTGTACTGATTTTAAGGTCTCTCTCTTGTGACAATTTCCAGGATATGTTCAGCACTGCAGCTTGCAGGTCAGAAGATCAGATCAATATTACAAATTCTGAGACCAAATTTTCAACATCACTGACTAAAACTGAAGAGTCAAAACCAAAAAATACCAAATCTAAAAGGCTATGGTTTGTTGGGTTTTTTTCTTCTAACACAGGAAACAAAAAATATTGAAGTTTTTACTCTAGAGAAACATTGCATTCTGGTGCCACCATACTGATAAACTGGAGTTCCTAAATCACACTCCATTGCATTCATTATCGTCCTGCACAGAAGAGATGTCGTTTTCACTTGAGAAACAAGTAGATTTGCAGAAGTTTAGTAGGGTTGTCCTCCAACCTGTATAAAAATAGCATTATGTCTGCATTTCTAGATGAGAAAAAGCAAGTCTTTAATTTGCTAATACCACTAAACTCTAACAAGAAACAATGAAAATACCTGTATTGATGTTTAAAGAGGCACCTAAAGTAATAGTTGTTATTTTGAAAGAATGGTTTCTATCCAAGGCTTTGCAAATCACTATCCACTTTGGATACCCTCATTCTGCAGTTTCTGACTTGTGCCTCTCTAGCAGGGGCTTAACATCTCACAGCTAAAGTGGCTTAGACATTTTTAAAACAGACCAAGTAATAAAGCAGGGATGAGAAGAATCTTGTACCCTTCTACTAATTCATCAAGATGTCTTAATCAAAGACATCTTTTCAGTAAAACTTAACCTGTAATTCTTTCTTCTCTTTCTCTCATATAATCTGAACATTTTTTACTAAAAACTTACTGTCAAGGTTGTTGATAATCCCATCCTGGGAGGGATGAGGTGTCTGAGCTGCTGCTATCTGGAGCTGGCCCATCCCTACATCCATGCAGCACTGAGGGGATGTTTACAGCACAGACCTTGAAAGCAATCCAGTCTTGTTTAGAAGGGCACATGCTTGGATTTATAACCCTCTTCTCTCAAGCAGAGCACACCATCAGCACTCCCAGACCACTTCTGTTCCCAAGGGAACCTCAGTGTGAGCCCTCTGGTGTGCTTCACTGAGTTGCAAGGACAAGGTAGCTCAATCTGCTTGAGCAACACTTAGTTCAAGCCTGCACCACTGGGGCCAGCAGACCCTGCCTGCAGGCACAGCTGCAGCAGCAGCACAGCCCACCTGCTCTGCTGACACCAGGCAAGCAGGTGTGTTCCCACCTTGGGGGTTGAGGTTCACTTCCACTCTTACTTTACCGTCTGGAAACCAATCCATCATCCACCCTTGCGGTGACCACATGCAAATTACCAGCACCAAGGGCTCACCACTTAGCTTATCTTTGCTTCCCCTTCTCTCAACAATGTCAGTCCAGCTGAGGCTGTGTCACACTCAGCAGTGTGTTCCATCTCTGCAGAGGAACCCTGAGTCTCTTTCCTTTCTGAAAGGGATAGGCTTGAAGGAATAAAATTGCCGTGGCTTTTTGAGCAAGGTTGCTTGATAAAGGGTGTCAGCTCTGCAGTGCCTGCACCTTGTTCTGCCAAAAATGTGAGGTTACAGCCTGCAGAAGAGGAGCTTCCATTTGTGGTGGCAAGGTATCCTCACAGCAACCTGAGAGAGGCAGAGCAGAAGTTCCCCACAGCAGTGACTCCTGGTGATGCTTCTACACATACAAATGGAAGAATCTGTGAGTGAGTGTATCTGGTAAATATTAGTGTTTTCTCTCTTTTCCTCACTTTTAAACTGGTCGATCTAAACAAGGCTCTCAAGGAAGATGAGATCCCACCACAAACAAGAAAATGTAAGATAGAAGTCCAAGTCTCTTTCTTTTTCCAGCAACACGTTTCATGGCTCTTCATGTGTAACTGAGAAGTAGCTGTACTGTAAAAGTAAACTCCTGTGGAAAATGAATGGTAGGAACATTTGTCCTCTGCAATGGAAAAATTAGGTAGTGAGGGAGTTCTTTGTGCCTGGTTAGTATCACCAAAAAAAAAAAAACCAGAAAGAGAGGGGCCAGTGACAGCTCCACTCCTCTGGCATGGGTAAAAGGAGTCTAGTTTGATATGTGATATTGAGGGATGTTTCTTTGTAGCTTCCAAACCAAAGAAGTTCTTGTTAAGCTCTTGGAGGTGATCCACTACAGAGCAGTCGGAAATCCTGCCTCAGAACCTAGAAAATTTGAGGTTGAAAGTTTCATCTTTTGCTTGTGCTTAATAAGATGAGCAATACTGGTTGCTAGGCTTTGCAACATGCCAAGCACATTCTCTTTCCTTTGTTATATATCCCAGGGAAAGAAAAAGGATGAGGGTGAAATTGGGAATATTCCTCTCAGGTAATGAGGAGACTGGATGCATGAGTGATACCCTTGGTATAAGAACAAGAGAAAATAAAAAGAAATCTAATTATTTTTCTGGAATGGGTGAACAATTCATGTTATTCTAATTGAATTATTGCATTAAAGGACAACTTGAATTGAAGCCTAAGTACAAATGATTTTTGTTTTTCTCTTCACAAATAGCATTGCTGGCTTTAAATATGATGTCCCATTTGCACTGTTACATTTGTAGCACTCTGCTGTTCAATGTGGTTATTCTCCTCAATCCCCACCAAAAGTTTTGGGTTTCCGATTCAGTGGAGCCCATCTGAAAATCCGTAGTTCCTCACTGCTGCTCAGCTGGCCTGACTTCATTGCCTCTGGTCCTGCCTGAGACTCAGCCTTAAGAGCTGGCAAGCTGGGAAATCAGGCCAAGAAGAATTTGAAGCTGCAGCAGGGCAAATAGTTGCAGTCACCATGAACTGAAAATGAAGAAAAAGAAGGTAAATAATGCTAGGTCCTAGGAACATCTGAGTTATGAAATCCGTGTCATCCAAACAAGAAATCATGGCACAATGGTGCATTGCCCCACAGTCCCATGACCCACGGGGCATGAGTCAAGACCAAAGATCTACTGCCCCTCTTTATCACAGCACTTGCATCCCAGCATGTTCTACAGAGAATTAAACCAGGAACATCCTGTGTCTGCTGTTAGACAAGCAGGTCATGCAAGGCAAGAGTAGCTCCCTCTGGACCAACTTAGGACTCTCACTGCCCCAGATTCAGTAAGCAACAACTGAGTTAGCAATACCTCTCCACCTCTGGAGTTTCACTTGCAATTTTTTAATCCAAGTTCTCAGTGTTGGTAAGGATTGGGACTTGGATTAAAATTTTAAAAATTACTCCTCACACTCAAAATTAAATGTTAGTTTTTATTCAGTGGAAACTTGCTCAGTGGCATAGCTTCTTCAGCTCTATTATGGGGAGATGGTCTGTATCAGAAATTTAATTTACCCAGTTTCAATGACTGTTAAATGACTGGTGCAGCCAATATCTGATATCTGACAGTGCCTCAAACTGCATGCAGAGCAAAGAAAAATCCACAGCAGTGCTGCTGGAGGGCACTCTCCAGCAGGGACTGCCCAAGGCAGAGAAGCTGCTTTTTTAATATGCTCAGGGACAGATTTTTTTTCTTTTTTTTTCTTAAACTTGCTGCAGACTGGGCTGCCCAAGTACTGCAAGGCACCTGGACGTGGAAGTAACCAAGGAGTGATAATACAAGAGTGTCTGTGAGCATCAGGTTCCTGTGACTGGCTGCACTTCCTCTCTTGTCCATCTGCCATTCCCATCTATGAATGCAGGGAAAAATGCCACCTTCCCAAATCTCTGCTGAACGTTTCATATCAGGAAAACAAATTTATCTTCCTCAAATATTTGGTCTGCTGTATTTGATAAGGCCTTAGTCTTTATCACCAGTGGCAAAATGTGCTTGGGATTCTTATTATCTGGCTCATCACTTCATCTTGCTTCACCTTCACTTTGCACTTCATCTTGATGTAACCTGTTCTGTGACAAGGGTATTGGGCACCTTTTCCTTTCCAGAGCCTGTGGACTGCAATGCCATGGCTTCTTTCACTGCCCCAGGTGCAGCAGGGTCCTGCTCTGCAAGTCTGTCTTTCACCACCTTCTATACCTCAGTTTGCTCTATGCCAGTGGTTCCTTCCACACAAAAGAACCCTTTTGGTCCATATGACATCTGGTTTAAATAGGCTGACAGCAGGCAAGTTTGTGAATGTGTGTTTAGGTAGGTGCACAGCACAGAAACACGTCTGAATAACCACTGCAGGTAAGGTGCAGTTTAACATGACATGAGTTTTGCCCACTCATGAGTTCACCACCCCTTGTCGGCCACACTCAGGACAGTGCTGTTCCTCCCTTTCCCATCTGCCACCACCTCTACTGCGTGTTTCCCACCTGCCCCACATACCCTGTGCTGCAGAGAGCATGCAAGAGTCAGACTCAATATGGGGTGACAGCACAGAGGGGCAGACTCTGCAACTTTCACCCCGTCTAGCCCAATCTTGTTCATGCAACCAAGAGTTACTCATTGTCCTGCAGCCCCAAATGGCTTGGCACTGGCAGCACCTTCCATCCCAGGTGCCCCAGCAACCCCTCACATCCAACAATCCTGCTTGTCCCAGCAGGCACATTGATGCAGGGCAGTGTTCCTCCAGTCCCACCCAGAGCAAGAGCTGATAAAAGCCCTCTCCCCACTGCTGGCTGTCCAGTCCCAGGGCTGGGGAACTCCAGGGATCCACAAGTGTTCGGCACCTGCTGCCTACCCCAGCTCCCAGCTGCTGCCTGGCCAGCCCTGTTCTCCCTCTTGGCTGCAGGAAGCAGCCGCTGAAAGGCGATCTGCCTGACCTGATGTGAAAGGGATTTCACTGGTGTTAGGACACTTGATGACAGGGGGGAGGGAAGATTGAAATGAACTCCTTCCATCTTGCTGATGCAAAATGAGTGCAGACACATTGCTTTAATATCTTCTTTGTAATTCATTTCCTCCAGCAAAGACTGAAGATTTGATGCTTTATGTGTCTCTGGGTTTATGCCAGCAAACTTCTTGCGAACTGACCCATCTGGAATAGACAGGGGTCATTAGTAGTTTTGATCCAGCTCTTTGTATCCTCTCCAAGATGGGCATTAGCCCTGTATGAGTATTGAGAGCTAATCTGCTCCTTCAAGAGATGATTTAACTGCTTAATACAATAGCCTTTACCTTTTCTCATCATTAAGACCTTGTCTTTCTCAGACTATGTCCTGAAGCCTTGCCTGCCACCACTAAGGAGCCACAGTTGAGTCTGTGAATAGAACTGGTTTCAGCACAACCCCACAGTAACAAACCTCAGCTGCTGCTCCCAGTAGGCAGCATCAATGCCTGTGGTTTCAGATTCACCAAAGATCTCTTCACAGAGGGATGAAACTGCTTGGGCTGGAAGAAGGGTCAATTCTGCTTGAAAAGTGCCAACCACATCTCACCTCCAAAAGGAAACCCAAAGACCTAGAATCAGGGATTGCCAGATCTTCTTCGCAGAGCCTCCTTCCCAGACATCTTATGAGACTGGGATCACACCCAAGCCTGAAAAATCCTTGGGGCCAGCATATATCTTAAAGGGAATGAGTAACAAGTCACAACACTCTCTAAGGGATTGTCCACAGAGCAAAGAACCTGCTTGCAGCTTGCTCCTTGTTGCCAGCGTTCTCCCTGCTGGGAGAATTGCTTCCTGTCATGAGCAGAAGGAACAGGAGACAAGGCCACTGCATCTTTCTTGCTCTTGATGTTGCCACTGAGCATTGCAGATGGGTGATCAAAATACACCAAGTTTTCTCCCAAACTTTGTTCCTGTTATGTAATTCAGTCAGGCATACTGCCTGTTTAATGTAAATTACTTTTGGAGTTTATTTGTGTTCAGGAGCTTGGAGGCCTTTGGGCAAGGTCCTCCTGTAGATGAAAGTCTGTTATTAGTGTTTGTTATATTGAATAACACCTGTAAGCATTATGTAGTGTCAGCACATTTGTCCCTGCAGGGAAAGGAGACTTGGTTGTTCCATCCCAGAGCCAGTGCCATCTGGTTTGGTTCTTACTCAGCGCAGAAAGTACAAAGACTGCACGTTTTCCATTAGAAGGCTTACCAACACTAGGCTCCACTTATGAGTCAGTCTTAGTAAATTGAATTTATTTGGAAATATACGTGGCCTCTGAATCAGCTCATACTGTCTTTTAACTTTATCTGTCTGTGCTATGTATGTTGATGGAAATGTTTAACCCATTTAATTTGGACTGCTTTCTCCAAGTCCTGCTGAAATTGCAGATTCAAATGTTTGTTCATCAGTGCGGATACACCGTGCCCAGGGCTGACAGCTAGCCTTTCTTAAAGAAACTACTTCTGACATAAAATTCTGGCTAAGAAAGAAATGCTTTGGACCAGACAAGGTCTCCAATTGTCAAAGAGCACTGAAAACCTTTGCAAGGTAGTATTCCCAAATATCACGAGCTCTGTGTATTTCTCATATTTTCTTACAGTATTTCAACCTTTTTTTCTTTTTTCTTTTTTCTTTTTTTTCTGAGAGGGTGTGTAGAAAGGGTTATCTTGACTTGAAGACACTATTTTTAAGCCAGTTATTAAGACTGCACTCAGCTCCTTAATATCACTGTTCTGAATTTCAGTATTCAGCTCTGTCCCCTACCAGGTGAATGAGCATCATTACCTGTATTCTACCAACACCTTGTCAGGTCATCCCAAAACCTGATGGTTAGCACATGGTGAAGCCCATGTGAAGTTCTCATTTTCAGACTTGCTTGTGACTTACAAGACTAAGAAATGGACTTATAGTTAGTGCACCCACTATGCCTTTGAACACCCTAGAAATTGCTTCAAAATCATGTGGCTGGGTGGATTTTTCTATTTTGCTCTTGGCAATATGAACAGTTATTTAAGATTGTGCTGCAGTGAGAAATGGTTCTGTTTACATCCACCTGTCAAGTTCTAACTCAAGCTCTGGAGTTTTTAATTTTTCTCCTAGATCCACTGGTGGAATTATAAGCTGCTCCACTAGACTTGAATGCTGCCTTCTAATGCTGTCTTTATGCAAGGTTGTTGCAGAATAAATGGAAGCTGCCAGTCGTGGCAGATCTAAAAACAAAGCAGGCTTATAGTCACATGAAAAATATCCTTGTCAATAACTTTTCCTCATAACTACTGCAACATTTCCCTTTAAGGCATAAACCAAGTTCAGCCACAGTAGAAGACTGCTGAAATCAATTCCTGCCAATGAATTCACACCTTTTTGCAAAATTGGTGACACGTTTTCTCTTTATCTACTCAGAGGTTCCCATTGTACAAAAAGGCAATTTTTCTGTCAACCCAACAGTCCTAAGAGGGTGGGCAACATGAACCACTTGTAGCTATTTCCTGAGATTCAGCAAAGACTTGCCATCCCTCACCATACAGACTCCTTCAGTGGGTTGTTGAGACACCATAACGGTCAAGTTACTGGAAGTTAACACATCTTCCCTTGGGCATGTAATTGGATAAAAAGTGCAGAGTTAGCAGTCCTAAATGAGCTGATGAACCTGGTTATCTATGATCTAACACATCACAGAATGTCCAATTAAGTCTGTCCCAAAACATCAGATTTCTCAATCAAATCGTTATGCTGGTTCACGTTATTAAAGCATCTCACTGTTTGAATGTCAGCATTGCTACACAATTATCTCTGCTGCAATTTTAAAATTTATTCTAGTGAAGACTTTTTCTTGTACGAGAGGTAGAAGTTAAGGATACAAAAGGGGTTTTTTGCCATAGCTGTAGGCTGTCAGCTCTAACCCTGCAGAAGTAACCTGCTGATCTGTACAAGGAGATGCATGGTAGCACTAGCAGCCTCATTTCCAGTCATGTCACAGAAATCAGAAATTTCGATCAAAAAACTTAAATCTCTTCCTGTATTCTGATTTATCCACCAGGTGGATGGAATAGGTGACCCTTTAAAAATTAATCTTCTTTCAGAAGAAGAGTTGTAAAGTGTACTGTGCAGCCCAGGATGATCATTCCCAATGACTAACATACGGCCTTCATTTTCATAGATGGTGACACTCATGGCACAGTGATGCAAGAGGGGAGGGATTCTGTTTCCTATACATGTTCTTTTAATGTCTTTTGCTTTCCAGAGAGAAACTCCCAAGAAAAAACAAAACAGCAGCTCTTTCACTGGCCTTTCTTAAAAGACAGTTGCAGGAGTGAAAGAATTAATGAAACACCAGATTAGACTGCTGGTGTTCATTAACAGATTCAGTGGCAACCACTACCTTTTCTTTTTAAAGGAAGCTTAAACATCACACAAAACACCTGTCTAATTGTGCAGTAATGCACAGAAATTAGCTGTGGTGGAAATTTCTTTCTGACCCTCACATGTTTGGCATTGTGCCACGGATCATCAGATTTGCTTGTCCTAAATATGACCAAATGCTAGTCATAAACGTATTTAACTTTTTTTCCCCTTAATTTACTGCATTGGACTTGCAACTTTCTGTGGTTGACATTTCCAAAGTCTGACAGTAGGTGAAGGTTTTTGTAAAGCTCAGTTTGGATATAGAATGTGTGCCTAAGCTGTCAAAAGGAGTTAATATCAGACATTTAGAAACCAAATAGGTTGTAGAATCTGTGCAAGTATGTGCGCGGATTTACTTGTTTTAAAATGGGACAGAGGAAAATCTTACAAATTTCAGACCTGGAGGAAGCATGGGGCCAACCTTGGGCTCTCCTCTGAGCCAGCAGTGCTCCATAGAGTGGTACATATCCTGTGAGACACATATCCGAAAACCCTGGCCCCGTGGGTTCCCCTCCACCAGCTGCAGCAGCCACAGGTTGAGTACAGGGATATACCCAAACAGGACATGCTGCGAACAATACAGTCTCACTCCAACTTGTGACAAACTAAATTCTGCAAAATTAAGATATATTTGGTTGTCAGGAGAAGCTACCTCCTAGAAGCCAGAGGATACCCAAAACTATAGGTAGATCTGCATTGTGGAAGAGCCCATGGCCTTGGGTGTAACGCGGGGTGATGCTAACACCTCTGAAATACTCCTCAGAAGTTGGTTTCTTTCTCTTCTGATTTCCATTATGGCAATGCTAGGGACCCCAGACAACACTGTATTTGTGAAGCAGGCACTCTCCCTGCACTAAGCACATTTTTTAAATAAGCCTGAAGAAAAAAGCTCAGTGGGAAAAGGGAAAGGGAACACTATGTATCCTATTCCGTTCAATTATAGCCAGGGGAAAGCAGAGGGAAAGACGACCTTAAGAAGTCATCTAGCCTGTCCTCCCGCCTCAAGGCAGTGGGTACCATCTCTTAATATGATACCCAATGAACAGAAATTAAATGGGTTGAAGGATGGGTTTTTTTCCTGACAGGACGTACAAAAAAAATGCTAGTTTTCACTTCATGTGGTTTAAAGCTGATTTAGGCCTGTTCATTGCAAATGGTTGATGTATTTTGTTAATCAAAATCACCAGTCATTTTCATTTTAAAATAATGGCATATCAAAAACCAATTTTTCCTCCTCAAAAGACAAAAAGATCAATCTTCATTCACTTTCATTAAAAGTTTTAAATTGATAGAGTGAAAGATAGCTGCTCTGCCTTTTTCTGTATATTAAATCTAAGCTCAGCACTTTCCTATTTCTATTTACAATTGCCCTTAGGTGGATTTTCTGAAAGATTTTTGTTTTTCTTTTATAAAATTTTCTCTTGCTGTTTTAATCTGGTGCAGTGGTATTTTTCTGTATAGTTCACTTGTGCTTTTTATGCATCTGAATTTCTTTGCATTTTCGTGTCTTTCTTTTCTATTTGCGTTTAAACCAGCTTAAAGTTTCTGCCCTCTTTAATTCCTTAACTTGTGCCATTTTATTGCCATGATTAAGTAGCTGTCCCTAGGCAGCAGCAATGAAAATGCAAGCTTTCCCATCACATTCACTTATCTGGTACTTGCTGGAATTAAGATTAATTATAGTTGTCAGCGCATAACTAAAATCACAAATGTCAATTTCCTCTTTTCACGTTTTTCGCTGTCAGAATAAATTGCATAATCATCACTTAATACCAAGCTCTTGTTTCCCTAATAATATGCTGCAGCCAAACATTTACCAAGGGGAGCCCAAGGAAAACACACGAAACCTGAGAGGGTAAATACGACATGGGAAAGCACAACCGCGATAAGGCTGGTGCCACAGCTGGAGAGAAACCTTCACACGGACTCCAGAACTTAACCGTGCTGGCAGCACTTCCATGGGCCACAGCTCTGTTGGGCATGGTTGCTTAGAGAATGAACAAACACCTTGGGAGATGGCCTGGGGTACATCTCTTCCCAGGAAAATGGCCAGCAATCAGCCAGAACTTTTCATAGGTCTTTGCCAGGGAGGAGTTCTGCAGGTCCAGGAAAATATCTGGGCTGGAAATGCCTGACAGCAGCCCACATCTTTAACATGAGCAGTTTGTGAGAGCCCTCCTGTGAATACTTGCTCTCACCACCTTCCCAGCATCTCAGTGTGTCTGCCACCAGATTTGGTTTCCTGCAGGGTTGCGTCACTTTGGATTTGACAAAATTAGAACATATCTATTAGAACATATCTGTAACAGAGTGCCCTGTCAACATGTCCTGTTCATGTGGCTCATGTTCTTGCTATCCAAACTCACCTTCAAAGCATGTAGCTAGATCATGGCCCAAGGATGTAAAAGAGGAAGCTTATTTCCAAGTTAGGACCCCAGAAATGACATCAACACACAATCCACTTTGTTGCCCTAAACCGCTGCCCGATCCCATCCTACATACTGATGTCAACCCTGAGAATCACATACTTGCTGTCCCCACAATCTATCTTCGTGCTGGTTTTTATACCCTACTTCTCTGTGTTTTCTGTCTTTGTGATGTTAGACAAAATCTACTAAATTCTGTGTTCCCATGGCCTTTAATAGAGGGCAGCTGGGGAAGCAACTACCCTTTGTATCTTTACTCGATGTCCTGCTCAGGTACCAACTTCCCTTCAGAAGAATTCCTCTCTTTCCTCTGACCTTCCAGGAAGGACTCTCAGAAAAGTCATCTCCAGTTGTTGCTACCTGCAGCTGGATGATGTTTGTCTCAGTTTTTGACAAACTAAGTGCAGTCTTCTCTTTTTATCTTCCTTTTAAAAAAAACCAAGCTTCAGAGATTTACCATTAAAAGAAATAAAAACATATACCTCAAAGAGAAAACCCAGAATCTCTTCTATGAAAATTCTGTATTTTAGCTTGCAGCTCTTAAGCTGGAGAGTATATTCAAATCTTGACTCATATTTGTTAGTCCTTTCATTCTCCTCATGCTTTCTAAGCAAATTTCCCATTAAAAAAAAATTAATTCTAGTGTCAAATTCATTCAGAGAGTTCAGCACTACAAAATGAGAGAAATATATGACTTCTGACCTGGTATATCAATAGTAGGCTTGTGTGCAAACCAGAATGAAAATACCACTATAGTCAAGGCCCTTTGGTAAAGTTACTGTTTCCTTTCCAGTTCCTTGGTTTAAATGGATCTTTTAAGATCAATTGCCATTACTCTCCTTTATTTTTAGGTCGGGTTGTTTGATTTTTTCATTGTTGTCCACTGCCCTGAGAAGCCCTAGGTGCCTAATTTCAGGAACTATATGCAGGAATGTATAGGTGTGCTTACCGATGCCAGTTGTTTGAAAAACTGGCCCTGTGAAAGGACTTTGCTCAGCTTCTGACATTTGCAAAGATCTTTGACATCCAAAATACAGGAAACCTCCAAAACTCACTGTCCTCAGAAGAACCTGTTCTCCAGAGCAGACACGCAGGGTGAAGAATCAGAGCAGAGGAACTGGTGAGGGATTTGCAGAAGGGAAAAGGATGTTCTGGAGCCACTGCAGCAACAGGAATGTCTGGGTCTGGACCATGCCCCTCACCTGGCAGCAGCAAGGCATCCTGCAGCCCTTCAGCTTGCAGGGTGACCACCCTGAAAATGTGTGGCTAAATTGCTACACATTACATTGCACACAGAAAAAAAAAAAACAACCACACCTTGTAACATCAGATACTTAAGACTCTTGAATGCAGTTCACTGTCTTCCTTGGCTCCTGCAGGTGTGACAGCTCTTCTTCAGAGACACAGGGCAAGGGAGCCCTTAGCAGAGGTACTGGGTGCCAGATGCCTTGTTTTCTTTCTGATTTGGCTGCTTTGGCTTTGTCCCAGGCCTTTGTGAAGTGATCTGGGAAGCTGGTATGTGAAAGGAGAGAGGGAGAAGAGCTAGGATGACATTTCACAGTGCATGTGCTAACTTCAACTGCCAGCTTTGACTGCTTTCCCACAGACAGCACTCTTCCCAAACCCTTCTCCCCAGCCTCCTAATCCTCCAGCCCTCTCTGAGGGCTGTGGTGTAACCGAGGCACCAGCAGTGGCGAGACTGGGGAGCCAAGTATTTCCATCCCACTTTCCAACAAGCAGAGCTGCTCCCCTCCTGGCCCCTCATCAGCCCCACAGCCCATCAAACATAGCCATGTGATTAATGGAAATGGTCAGAGATAAATAGCTGACTGACTCCAGCGTTGGAGGAGCAGATCGTGGAATTATTTGAATAGAGGCAGCACATCAAACAGTGTAATAATTTGGCTTGATGTATTTCCTATGGCTTCTTTTCTTCACAGAAAGCTGTAGGCATGCTTTTGGGCATATGCCTACTGGCTGCAGTGCCAGGATAGAGAGGGAACACAGAAAGGATGCGCTTTCTCTTCTGCATTGTGTCAGAAGTAACAAGCTGCCAAGATGAAAAGGGGCCACATGAGATCCCGCTGCTCCTTTTTGGGGCTTGACTGGGGCTCAGAGGCAGCAAAAGCCCAATGTTACTTCACCCCTTTGAAAATGCAAAGTGGGTTTGGGACAAGAGACGTACTAGTAAAGGGAGAAAGCAGCAGAAAGTGGGTTATTTTTACTCTCCTAATGAACTACTTCTCCAGGCAGGCTTGTCTAAGGGAATCACAGCTCCCTGAAGACAAACCTCTCTCCCATCATTCTCTTACTTGGGTCACATACTTGAACAACATAATTTGTAGTTTGGTTTATTTTCTTTTTTAAAAAAGCTTTTCTTTTTCAATGCTGTCAATCCAAAGCCTTCTATAACAATAGAATCTGTCAATAGCCTCCAGATCTTCTCACACTTCCCACCAAAAGCTCTTTAAATATTTGTAATATCCAAAACTGTGATAATTAGCATTTTGCCCCTTCTTGGATGATGTCATGTTCACTGACTGATACAGTAAGAGTGGCTCAGCAAGCTAGCTCTCCAACTATGAGGAATGCTTTTCTATCTATAGGAATGATAATGTGTACTATCATCCTCTGCACTGCAAGACAGATCAAGGCTGGGGGCAGAGACGCTGTTTCCTGGCTGGACAGCTTTCTTTTGTCACAATAGGGTAATCACTGGCCAAAAAATGCTGCTACTAATTTTTCAGTGTTTCATGTACACTGTTAAAATTTGTGAAGTGCTGGAGACTTGCATGTTTGTTTGTGTACCTCATCCTAATCTGAACTTTTCTAGCAACCAAGCAATACAACATGACATCAGTGCTTTAATTTGCAAAATCACTTGCAAACTAGTTCTAGTATTTGTGACCAGCTGTTGATTAAAGTATGAATCCTAATCCTATTCCTACTCAATACAGAAGTGGTTTATTTTCTCATACAGAACATCAATGGCACTATGGAGGTTCCTGGATCTCAGCTCTAGCCTCTCTGTAAGGCTGAGGGTAGCGCACAGGCAGTGAACGGCAAGGGTTACAGATGCAGGGACTGGTAGCCAATGGAGCCAAGCTAGCAGGATGTAGGGCCTCCAGTACTGCCAGCTCGTGTGGACAGTTTTATGTGCCGTTTCTCTGCCTCCTGATTCACAGGCGGGATAAACAGTGTGTGAAAGGAGCCAAGAGCACATTTTATATGAACATCGTGTACTGTAGGAAACGTCTCTCTGCCATCTTCCAGCCTTGCTTCCTTTCATAAGTTAGCCACTTGAGAAAATTCCATTTCTTCCTGGTCTGTATTTTCTAAGTGTGTCAAGACCCATATGAAGAGATCATTAGCAGACTAAAGGAGCACAGTGTCCGCAGCACATATTCGGGGGGAAGCAGATGGCTTCAGAGAGGTGTGAGCTGATGTCACCCCAGTGGATCTGTGGGGGTTTTTCCAAGACAGGCAGCTGGGTTGGTGTGCCCTAGGCCCAACAAGTGTGTCCCCATGGCCCTTTGCTCACTTTATAGGCAGGTAGCTCTCTCCTTCTCTGCAACTGAGACTATTCTGGCTCTGTCCTTCCTAGGGCAAGTGACCCTCTGCCCCATCTTTTTGGGCTGCACATTTCAGTGGCTGCAGATGCACTTACAAGATGGAAGCTTACATGCTTTCTAAGCAGTGAAGTTCCGTGTCACCCCTCGCTCCTGGGCCTTCTATTATATGAATAAACTCCTTATTCAGGGAGAAGGACCTCCTATGCTGAACACACTTTTTCTGAAAGTGAGGGTCTTTTCTTGTACAGATGGGCTAAACAAGGGAAAACACGTGTTTTTGTCAGTTCAAAGTCAAAGTTATCTGTTTAGGAATAAGGGCTTTTACCAGTGTACATTGATGTATACATCTTCATTCAATATGGGTACTAGAAAAACCTGTCCTGTTTTGTCTGAGGCGATACCAGGGAGATACTGAAGACTGAATTAGGGCTTCTTTTTTTTTTTTTTT
>VZTH01012081.1:341435-370999 GCA_013397815.1 Aleadryas rufinucha
GGAAGGATAGGTAAGGAGAAAATTCTTCCCTGTAGAATGCTGTCCTCATCTGATCTATACCCCAACCTAGTTCTTCCTTCTGCCATCTCTCCCCAGTCCATGGCAAAAACATCAAAGATGTTTCTAGGAGCTGGCTTGTGTGTGTGTCTGTGTCAAAGGGAGAGAGGGAGACCATTTCAGACACAGGTTATTTATTAGAGGTTTAATATTGCTCCATATAGAAATTAAATGGAACAGCATTCAGACGTGCCATTAAAATTTACTGCTTCTTGCTATTTAAAACCCACATAATCATTTCAAGTAACACTGATTAAGGTCTTGCAAGGAATGAAAAAACCCAACCAACTCAACTCAGGCATCACCACAATGTCTCCACCTAATAGCAGCTTTATTAACACAAGTCTGGAAGCAGGACTGCCTTATGTTAAATTTATTTATTTTCCATTTACACATCACTTTTCTGTTGGGTTTCTTTTCTAAACCATCTGCATGATCACCACTTCCTTCTTGACAGTCTGCCTGACTGTATGGTATTTAATGTTTCACTGATATAAACATGTTCATTTCCCCAAAAGTGTGATTCTTTTAAAGTCTGACCTTTATATTTTCTTCTTAACTTGCTCTTTCTGGAGTGAATATGCCTGAATGCCCATATGTTCAAATGCATGCACATGAAACACACAGTGTGTCTCCCTCTTCCCTTTCTATTTCTTTTATTTACACACATATTTACACCTCCTCCCAGCACTTTATCAAATATACATTCCTAGATATATATTCATATATAAAACTCCATGTGAAAAACTTGTAGTTTTCAAACCAAACTGGACTCTTTTCATCGTCCATGCCTTGAAACCCGGGAAAATTCTTAGAAACTACTTAAGGTTTGGATTTGGGAGCTGTTTTATTTGTGGTTTTGCGGATGAATCAATAAGAAGGCAGGAAAGCTATACTGGGCTATGTGGTAAATGTATATTTGTTTCAGTTATTGATCCTGGTGTTCAAATTATACCAGATTGCTTTGGATCAACGTTCAGTCTCCTTAGCTGGAGTCCTTTGGCAGTGCCAAGTGTGAAGGCCATGTTTGTGTGGTGGGTTTAGCCCTGAAACTCAGGAAAAGGTAGGGATGGTGGTGACTTTGAAAAACATGCTGGAGGCCAACTGTTGGAGGCCATTCACATAATTATTATGTCATATGTGGATCCTTATGAAGATCATCATATGGTGATCTGGAGACTGCAGATGTGATAAGGTAGATACATAAAGGCTGCATCTTACAATATCTGGTTTACTGGCATTGCACCAGTCAGGAAAATGTTGTAATGTACTCCTGCCAGATAAACACTAGGAATTTTTTCACATGCATTCCATCAGTATTAAGGCAAACGCTCCTGGATTCACCACCATCACATAAGACTGGAAGAGAAAAAAAGACTGCCCAGAAGTGTAAGCCACAAAAAAAGCAGCCTGGAGGAGGCTTTGAAGCATTATCCTGTCCAGCTTCCTATGCCAGGGGAAGACAGGCTATTTCTGTGTCATTCCTGACAAACAGTTGTCCAACTGTTTCCATAGAAGTTGCAGCAGTATAAGTTCTGCAGCTTTCTCAAGCAGTTTGTGGCTGTGCTTTGCTATACTCACTTCTGGAAAGCTTTAATCCCAACATCTGTCTCAAAATCATCACCACAGTCCTGCTCATTTTGGTATTTATGTTCCTGTTGGACAGAAGAATTGGAAGAGCATTTGGAGACAGACAGGACCTGAGAAATCAAAGAGTTTCATCTTGGCTGAAGGGCAAGAGAGGAGGTAGCCCTGAGGAGGTCTGCCCAGAGCAAGCTTTTCCTGCAGTAGGCATAGGTGAAGTGTTGACAAGGTTAACAGTTCCCCCAAAATTAGGTTTAAAAGTCATCACTGAAAGGAAGATAGGATGGATTATTAACATGGTCTTCTAGCTTGCATGGATAAATAAAGCTTCAAGGAAGTTAGACACAGGAAAGTAATAAGTGTTTTCCAAATGACTCCTGTTCCTCTACAGCTGGCATGCCTTGCTTGAGAGCTAGAAAAAGGGATGAGGAGGAAGAAGGTTGCTAGTCAGCATTTCATTGCTTTTGCTTGGGTTCTTTGGTGGGGTCTTTGGGGTTTCTTTTTGTAACTTTGTTTCCAAGTTTATATCCAACAAATTAAACCCTCATTTTGCCAGAAGTTGTCTTTTTTATATGTAAGCTTGTTTGTTATTTAACTGAACTGAAGGGTGCATAGTAAGAACAGCTTCTACTTCCTCAGCCATGGTCAGACAAGCAGTAGATGGTGTCAGAAGCAGCTCTGGCTGCCGGAAGCCTCGGGAGGTTTTGGAGTCATAGTAGGTTGGGAAGCATTTACTTGCAGGATACACAAAGGATTCTGATGGCTGGTTTATCCTGCCAGGTGTAACCTGAGGCCCTTTCAACAGGAGTGTCTGTGAGACAGCCCATGGGCTGATGCACCCCACACCTTGCACAAGGTAGGTCACCCATGACTGCCCTTTGAATGAGTGAAACCAATCGTGAAGAAGCTCAGTCAAGCTAACTTACTATCTTGTTCTCCCCTGAGTTTCTCTCTAGCCTGGTCTTTGCCTTTCCTCAAACATGGATTGTATTGACTCACTCCTGACCTAAGTAGAAACGTGCTTTATCCAGCATATTGATCTGGTTTCAAGAAAAAAAAAATCTTTTACAAAATATGGAAGCCTTAAATGCTGGTGTCCTCTGCACTTCCCCACTGGAGTGAGTGACCTCCTGCCTTGGTTTCCCTAGTGACTAACAAAACAGAAGGTGCAGGCTGGGGACAATCCAGCTGCTCAGGACTGACTGATGCTAGTCCAAGGTGTGTTATTCACCTCAACCTCCTTTCATTTGTCTGCACTCAGTAGAGCAAAACAGCAGCAGTACAGCTTGTATCATGATAGGTATTTACAACATGATGCCTCAGCACCACAGCTGGAACCACATCAGGTAATTTGGTGATTAGTTTGTCCTGCTAAATGGCACCATCATGCAATGATGTTGCATTATGACTGCTCATTTTTAGCATACAGCCTCCTCTGTAGCCTCAGCTTCTCAAATATAAGTCAGGTGAAGCTCCATGGATGATGGGATGGATGGCAGCACTGACAGAAGATTATCTGCTGGGCCAACACCTTCACGAGGCTTTCCTTATGGAGAATTCCGATCACCACGTCTCTATAATAGCATATACAAAAATACTTTGGTAATATCTTCATCTGTTAGGAAAAGAATTGCCCCTCCTCTCAGCAACTCTTCCTCAGAGATAATTTTGTTTAATGAAACAGAATTTTCAAGCATACATATTTTAAAATGCATATTCAATACATTTCTCTTACGCCTCCTTTTCTTCTCTGAAGCTTGACACATGGGAATGGTGTATTGATCCATGGATTAAACTTAGTTACCTTGGCTAGCAATTGGGCCTTGAGTGCCAAGATAACCAGGTCAAAGAGGGAAAAGCATGAATATTAAAAAAAACAATGTTTGACTGACAAAAGCAATTTTGAAGAGATGTGCAGGGTAAGTGGCAGTGAGGAGGAGAACCCTGGTTTACCCTGAAAAAGTCTGTTATATAACTTAAACATTGTAACTGTTGGTTTTGCTTCACCACCCACTGTTTTGCCCAGATGGAATAGCCTGAGGAGGGTATTTAATACGTTGAGTCACTGGAGATGCTGATGGGAGCAGACTTCTGTCTGCTGCTGAGTCCCCACTGCCACCCAGCATGCAAGACACAGGAGCTGGTGCCATGAGAGGACTGTTTTGCCCCATGAGCCAAAGGAAGGGCAGTACCAGCTCTTCTTTCTGTACCTTCCTCAGCCTTCTTTATCTCACAGCTGCCTTCCTGAGGAAGAGCTCGAGGGCATTTTCTGAAGAAACTCATACACACTTATACACCCCTTAGAAAGCTCTGGTTTTGTCAGAACAATTTCAGCTCCAGGAAAGGGCTAATTTCAAAGCCTCTTCTGGTCTGAAGATCAGAACTCTGAGGAGAAACAATGGTTATCCTATCCTCTTTTGGCATCGCCAGCAGGAAAAGGTAGAGGTTCTCCCACAGTTCATTGACACAAAACCAATGTGAAAATCCAAGAAAAACATTTTGGTTGACCAAATCTCTGTTTGGTTTTCCTGTGGACTGTAAGCATGCAGAGATATCAGAGAGCTTCCTCACCTCAGGACAGAAGGGCAGAGCCTGTCCCTGGCTGGTGCCCAGACATCCCTCCCCAGAGGCCCAGGAAACCTTGGCAGAAGCAATCCTTTTCTCTGGAACATTCCTGGTGCTGACTTTTCAAGAGCATCTACAGAACCATTGTTTCACCAGCGTGTGAAGCCAAAGCTATTGCCAGGCTGGAGGGCCTTGTATTATTTTACCTTCAGGAATGCTTTAGCCTTTGCTATGAGCTCTTCATCAGTTTCCCTTTGACTTCCTGCACATGTACACAAGGACCCTCTGTAGAATCACAGGTCAAGGAAAGAAGTGTGATACTACCTTGAAGCAGTAGAAGCCAGCCCATTGTTTTGTTCAGAGGGTTGAAATAGAACTTAAGTGATGCTTTTGTTTTTCCTGAGTTTTATTGTACAGGCAGGGTGTTCATGATTGGAATACAGTACGGGTACTTGGCTCTGTGTGTGTATTGTGTCTATATACATGCTCTTCCTGGGATACTTCTCAGTCAGGGACAGGCAGTGAATGGGAGCTGGATTAACTGTTTTCAGTCTCTAGATTGCCACAGCCCCACAGGAGTCTAGGAGTCTATTAAGAAATCCTGCAGTATTGGATAACCAGCAGCTCTCATGCAGCAATTTCCAAACACTTACAAGAAAAATAACAGAGTAGCCAGGCATGGCCAGCCTAAAGCTCTGCCAGCCCAGAATCCTGTCAATGTGTAGACACAATGCAAGAACAAGGAAACCTACAGTCATGGTTATAAATATTAATGGCATGGTGAAGGACTGACATTTTGTAAGCATATGAAGAAATCTGTATCTCAGTCCCACTAACCTGGTCAACTAAATCAGCATCATTTGGAATTCCTAATTCTCTCCCGCAAGGGAGGCAAGAATTATCCTCCTGACTACATTACTGGTGTAGTAAAAAGGCTCAACAACATTGAGGCAAAATAGTACAGGGAAAGCTAGACACCAAGATATATGTTTCTGTGAGCACAAGTAATTATTACAGTACATTTTAAGAAGCTAAAAAGGTTTGGTTAATAAAGGCATTGTAGATATGATGCAGTGAGTTTGAAAGAATTACTGATTTGACAATGGTTTTCCACATCCTACACATTTCCATCTTACCTTTTCATTTACTGAAATAATGAGATTTTCTTTTTTTCTCTCCACAGATTTGTGGAACTTCCTCAGTAATGTGAGATAGGACCAAGGCATTTGCAGCTTCACCAATATCAAATCTTGTCATCTGTCTTTCACAGGTGCACCAGGCAGCAGCATGAAACTTTGAAAAGTTGTCATAAAACAACACAAACAAGTTTACAAAGTAAATTCTGTGAGCTCTGATAACCCTTGGTGGTGCAGAAAGACCTCCAGACATTCCAGGACTGCAGTCTTTTGTACACTAAAATGACAATTGCCAATAGCTTGGCAATAAACTTGGCTGAATAACTCAGACCTCATTTCAACCCACAGATCTTGGATTTCCAAATGACCGCTTGCCAGATTTACATCTGTTTCCTCTATGGGGAATGTGGAGTCCTTTTCAAACCCTTTGAGCTTAGTTTTTCTTCTCCTCTTGGCTTTGCTGCCAGATGATAAAGATTTAATTCTTTTATTACCATTACAATCCATCTGGTTTTGAGCACAGAAGCAAGCTGAGCTCTCAGAGTAGCTTCTGTTTCTAAGAGAAAATTAAGCGTTTTCACCTATCCTAGTCTACTCCTCTCTTGGGCACAAAATACACTTAATAGTGGGGGTTATCCCTGCTCTCCCCATGTCCCGTATCTCACGTGTAGTGTAGAATGGACTTGAAAATACAGAAGGATGGCTCTTCTTCCCTTCATTCTTCAGCCCAGGGAACTCTAACATGGAAAGTTTCCATTTTATCTTCAGTCTGAGTTTATGCTTGGTTTGGCTTAGAGTGGTGTGGGGACAGAGAGCAGTCCCGAGTGCCAGTGTTCAACTGCCACAAAGAAAACAGTGCTGCCATTCCCTCTGATGGCCTCAGTTTCTTGCTAACCTCCTCTACAATCTAGTGACAATATATTGGCTTGGAGGCAAAACCTGTGCTTGCTACAGATATGGTGGCCTTTTTTTTTCATGAGAACAAGGGTATTATCTGCAAAATTTCTTCTGCAGTGCAGGCAAAGCATAGGCTATTATTTACTCCCATTGTGCATTGTTGGAAAAAATATTACATCTCAAAGCTAGCTTCTTTCCACTGATGTCTGAAATAGCCAAAGCATTTCCCTTGCCCCCTGTTTCTAAGAGCTCTGTGATCTCTGGATGAAAGCTCCTAGATACATGTGAGTTAATTAATCTTACCAAACCACGTTCTTCAGTCATCAAAAAGTTCTCACTCATCAGTTGTGCACCTCTCTGTGGAATATCAAACTTTCTTCAATTCCTAGTACAGCTCTAGGGGCAGTATTTCTCTAGAACAAGAGCACAAAACATTTTACATATTTACAGTGAGTTTTCTCTGGTATTTGCTATGCCCAATATTAGAGGCCTCTGTAACCAATGACAGGACTATCAGAGACTTCAGTGAGCTTATTCCATAGTAACCAGGCATACCAGAGATCTAGAAATTCTGATGTTAATATTGAGCAAAGTGTATGGAAAAAAGCATAGTCATATACTTCTGCTGAGATATTAATGCTTCACAAATACAGCCAAGCAGTCTGTGTTCTTACCTTTCAGTCCATATGCCTATTTCATCCATAGCTGTAGAACTTTCTGCAATCAGAGTTGATATTGAGGGTTAAAGGTCAGAACTAAAAATCCAGACACTGCTCTGACCAGGCTGCAAAAGCAATAAAGAGTCAAAACATGAGAAAAACCTTCTCAGCTCACAGCTTACCTGCTCCAGGGGTTTGCTAGGAGTTGGATTGAGGGGATAAAAGAGAGTGGAAGAGACCCAGGACTGGGGCTCAAGAGCTGGAAAAAGAAACAACAGTGAAAAGGTCAATGTTCAGATGATGGTATCACATCCTCCTTTCATCCCTGCAGTTCACACGAAGGCCGGGATCCTTGCTTTGCTTTACTTTGGGGAAAACTCTTGCTTTATTTGTTCATGTTGAACTCCTATCAGAGCTCAATGTCTCAGTGTTGTGTTTTAATAACATCAGTTTCCCTGGACCAGATACATATGAAGTCGGTTAGACGATTCTATAAACAATGGATCCAAGTCACGCAATGCAACATTTCTGATTGCAAGATAACCTTTCCAAGGGTGAAGTTAGCGAGGTGAGGGGTTGGATTCCTCAGCCAGGCACGAAGGGAGACCTTCAGTGTTCAGAGTTGCTCCAGTGGGACAAGGTTCATCTCCTCTCCTTTTGGGGGAACAGCTCCCTGGTTTGTTTTTCTACTCCCCAGTCAGCACACTGGGTGACTTTTCTGAATTCTGGCTGCCCGGAGCATACTTTGTTGACAGTTCATTTAAGGAGATCTGCACAGAATATTTTCTTTGAAATCAGTTGAGAAGAGGAGTTACACTGAAGTTTTAGTGAGTGCTTCATTTTTATTTTGGAGTTTTAAAAAAAAGCAATGCTTGTGGGAAGATGTTTCCAAACCAAGAAATGGGAAGGTTCATTGAACATAGTATGGGAAAGGTCAGAAAGGAAGAGAGAAGAACAAAATCAGCCAGATGGAGATTTTGGAAAAGCTTCTCTCAATTTCTAGCATTTATAGTTATTTGTTGATGAAGATATTAGTTTCTAACATCTACTTTAATCCAATATGAAATGTATGTGAAGTTTGATTTTTTTTTTCTCTTTCTTCAGTACCTAACACAAGGGAAAACCTCAAATGGTCAACCTGTAGCTTTACCTTCACCAGCTGATGGGCGTGGTTACCACCACTTGTGAAGGAGTCTGGCCTTCACATTTATAAACAGCACCAGTTTGGCACCTACAAATACTCTAACTGTATGTCCCAGCATGAGACCCATTCCTACACTTTTCTTAGGAGAATTCTGCTCTGGAGGTTTTTGTGTTCTTTTTACTGTATGACCACACATGAGCTGAGTACAGAGACATGTAGGCTGTATTCTTTTTTTCCTGTAGCAAAGTTTGTGTGCAAAGCTGCATAGATCATGAGATGCTGATATGGTTTTGCTCACGACTCAAGTCCTTGTCTGATAGTGTTAACTTCAGATACATTTGTTGAGCGTAAATCACAGTGAAAACAACCCTTCACTGCAGCTAAGTGAGTGGTTCCCAAAGTGAACATGGACTTTCTTCTTTAGGTATCAGGAGCAGTCTTGACATTATGGCATAGGGCTTCATCCTTCCTGTGGGCTGATTTGCTCTCTCTTCATGAGTTCAGAGGAGACTGGATAGGGGAATTTGATTCAGTTCTTAAAATCTGAGATTTGGGTCTTCGGCTTAATCCTAAAGTGTAAATGTTCAGACCAGAGATTACAGGTGTAATCCACTTTTTTATTGGTTATAACCTGTAAATAATTTAAGTAGATCTTAAACCCAACCTGCATCTTCATAATTCTCATCATTTGTAACAATGGTGTTATCCAAGTTTCATTCAGGGAGAAACTTCACTCATCTAAAGGAATGGGGCATCAAGGGGAGGCTAGGTAGCAAATTCAAGTTGTTAATGTCTCCCGACATCCTCTAAAACAAGCTCTCATTCACTTTCACAGCAAGAACATCCTGGAATAGACACCTGGAATGGTTTCCCAAATCAAGGGATGGTCTGGAGTAGGATTACAACCATGGGGTATTCCAGACCCTGTCTAAGTTACCAACGTCATGTTTGGCTGACAGATATGGCCGGAGCAACCAGCTGATTCTGCCAGGCGTGGTGACAATTGCAGAATTCCTTTGCAGACAAGGTGCCAATTGGCTGCAAGTAGCACATGGATGCAAGTGACTGCCTGCTGCATTTTATCAGCTTCTACTTTGCCTTGTAGAGAAACAGCTTGTATTGCTCAATAGTCAGGATCTCATA
Organism: Aleadryas rufinucha; assembly: GCA_013397815.1. Taxonomy (NCBI): domain Eukaryota; kingdom Metazoa; phylum Chordata; class Aves; order Passeriformes; genus Aleadryas; species Aleadryas rufinucha. Next base: position 350,621 of record VZTH01012081.1, read on the forward strand.
TAACTACCCAGGCTGCATTGGATTATCAAGCAGTTCCATGCATAGAGAGTCAAAAGAGGACACAGTTCTAGCTGCACAGACTGCCCTTGTGAACTGGTCTGCTGTCTTTTTTATCAGTGATTATGCTGCTAAAGTCAATCACCAGCCCATCCCTCTGTGCATATAGCTGTCTGTCTGCTTTATAGAAAAGGAGCTAACATCTCACATATGTTTGTGGGAGATTTGTTTAATTAAGCAGAAATTAATTGACATAATGAGAGTTCATTTACAGTTTACAGTGGCTTATGTATATACATAGGAAGCTGTGTTTTAGAAAAGGCTCTGGCTGAGTATCCTGGGGGTCTGGATTCAATTCTCAGCTTTGCCATAGGCTTCCTGTTTAAACCTAGGCCAATCACGCAAGGACAGATCCATGAGGTATCAAGGTATTTGATTCCTAAATGTTTATTGATTTCTTCTGTTATAAGGGTGCCTTTCTTCTGTTATATAGTGCCTTTCTGCCTCATTTTATCCACTTATAAAAGGGAGATAACTGAGGATCTCTTCACACACGGTGGCTGGAGCATTTGTTTCAAGCAAAGGATACTCCTGACTGTGCCTCTCTATAGCAGCAAGAGAAATTGGATCTTGATCTCAGTTATGATCTTTTGAGTACTACTGTGCTGTGAATAAAAATAACCCTTAGTGCAGAGACAGTGACATACACACTGACACTTAAACTAACACTCACTCTGTCGGTTTGTTTGTTACTTAATTTCGTGAGTGGATTGTTTTCTTCTTGGAATACTTGTTATACATTCCCCCCAGCTATGATACTATGCTCCAACTGCAATGTTTAACAATGGGAAGATCCTTGACCTTTTGTCCTGACCTAATACTGACTGACTGGATTATTTTAACAAGAGGAAAAGTAAGTTTTCCCACTTCCTTCTCAGTTTAAGCCTTGTGTAAGAGTCATGGTTTCTGCTGAACTCTTTCTGTCTCTCTCTTTTTCTCCTCCCAGCTTTTTCCTGAGCCAAACAGTCTTTTCCACATGACATTATGCTCCATTGGTTTATAGTTTTTTTTGTATAAACCAGTATCCAACATTGCCAGTGAGCATTAATTATTGCCTCAATTATTACACACAATGGTTTTTTTGGGTAAAATGAAAGCCACCATCATCAAGAATTCATGACTAGCCCTCTCAGCAAGGACCAGTAACCCATGGGGTAGACATTTTGGAAAGATACATAAATCCATAAGTCATTGTATTGATTAAAAGCAAAAGGGGGCTAGCTGTGTTAAAAACAAAACATTCTGTAGCTTTTCCAAGTTAATTATTCAACCACAGAGGCATTCTACCACCCAGGAACTGCCCTCACTTTCTTTTTGAATTCTAAAGGAAATGTCTTTTCAGTCCCTTTGCGCTGGCCATCTCCTGAGCCAGAGTGGCCAAGGTGAACTACAAAAGCTCAACAAAAAATGCCTTGCCCAGGAAGACCCTCACTGCCACCTGTTGTTTCCCATTTCTTTGCAAAGGCATTTGGGGTGATCCACCATTCTCTGGTACTCAGAACATCCATCTTGATGTGGGAATTCCCAGGTTGCTTCCCCATATCAGGAAATGCCTCTGTATCCTAGTTTTTACTAATGTGCTGAAGCCCCTGACTAGGCTGACCTGCTCAACTTTGTTTCGTCCCTGACCTCCTTAAGCCTCCAGGAAGAAGAAAAAAGCAGGTGCCACAGCAGGTTCAAGTTTTTCTTCCTGCTTCTTTTATCCCCAGAGGGTTCTAAAGAAGTGGCCGAGCTGTTCCTCAGCAGGGACCTGGCCTGCTGTTCAGTCCTGCTGGATTTCAATCTCTTGCCAGGCTGCCCTGGTGCTGGTTCAAACACATGTCATCACATGCAATATGGACACAATACCCTCATTCCTACGGGCTCCAGGACCCAGCAGAAGAAAGCGCAGGCAGAAGATCAAACATGGAAGGAACAGAAGACAGAGGAGCTGCTGTTGTCGTCTGTGTCTGGAACAGAAAAATGAACACAAGGGAAGAGACAGGGTAGGGGGATAATTACTTTCATCCCAATTTTATTCCCACAATTCCCAACCACTTTTGAAGCCAATTTTCCTTTAATAAAATATACTATTAATGACTCAAGTAGAAGCCTTTTGTGCAAGACAATACTCAGTGCTCCAGATGGAAATATTTTGTGTTCTGCACAATATACATGAATGTATATTTATATACATAAACTGAGCTGTGAGCATAGCCTGTATTACCATATTTTTCAAATTGAGTAAGTTATTTCAAAATATGTTTAACATACTTCCTTTCTTTGAAACTAATTCTTTCATAGCTCTCCCTCCTCTTCTAGCTCTCCTTATCCCTTGAAGAGAAACACAAGCCAAACAGCAACAAGAACTATATCCCATCATTTCTGGAAGCCATTCATTTGCTATTTCTGTTCATCACAGCTTCAGAATGAAGGAATTTAAAGAGCTACTGATGCCTTTTGTTGGCATATATATCCAATATTGTCTTTCAAGCAGTTTAGACACATCCTTCTTCTCTTTCTTCTTTAACAGCCTGTCAGAGAAACAGGCATAATTAGTTTATTGTGGGTTTGTGTGTGAAGAAGTTATTGAGGGAGCGCCAAGTCAAAAAGTCAAACACAAACTGATTAATTTTCACAATGCACCCCTCTGAGGTGGGGAAGTTCTGACAAATCCACTGGGTGTTCACAGTTATCCTGTGCTCTGCTCACAGAGGCTGGGAGCCATATGGAGAGCAGAGCGCTGGCACCACACTTCCCACTTCCCACAGCTCACACTCCGGGTGCTGGGGATGATGCTGAACTTTGATGCCCACTGGGAGCTCAGCCCATTAGACCTGTCACTTCCTCTTCTCCCACTATCAAATACAGACACCTCATGACAGCCCTTCCTTGAGGTCCACTTTCTGGGCACAGCAGAATATGCACAGCTTAGGAGTATGACACAATCATTTATTGGCTCACGGAATAGATATCTGGGGTTTGATAATCCATTCAGGTAAGCATCAGGGTGCCCATCATCCTGACAGGGCACCCAGAGTCCTGCCTGACCAGGCAGGCACCAGTCAGGAGCGGCTGGGTTGGCCTCTGCAACTCCTGGGAACTAACTCCTCTCATTGCTCCGTTGTCACCATCCCCTGGCTTCACTGGCAGCAACAACACTGACTTCTCCACACAGGGACACTGCAATTCCTCACAAGCCTCCACAGTGTTTAGTTTTCTTTGCTGGTTTGTTGGGTTTGGGTTTGTATTTTTGTGCTTTACAGTTTTCTATGTTTCATGGTAGTGCTTTCCCTATTGAATCCTTGAGCTACGTATGAGCCTCTATCAACAGCAGGACCTTCTCTGTCAGTAATTTTACTTTTTCTGTCTCTCTACAGACTTTCTCACAGCTCTTCCTCAGCAGCCTGAATCAAGGTTATGAAGCTGGGTCATATCAGAGCAGGGCTCTGCTCTTTGGTTTACAGGCAGCTGAATCCAGAGAGGGTTTGCAGAGGGGAGCTACAACAGTTACTTGTGAAGGTCAAAAGGAAATGACTGGGTGGGCTGGTGTTAAAGTCTGGCAAGAGACTGGGCTAGATTGGTGGCTTTTAGCTCAACGAAACTTCCAGAAAAAAGTTCATGAGCCACAGTGGTTCCCATTTCCAACCAAATACAAATTAGACTGACCTTTAAGAGCTTGCTTAGTGATTTGTTATGCTGCCCAATGCATTTGCTTGCTTTATCAGATGCCAGAGAATATCAGGAAGGAGGAAGGTTTATTTCTCCCAAGAGTTTTGTGAAACGCCTTGTAATGCCATTCAGATCAGCAGTTGTTCACCTGATCCTGAGCTAAGAAACACTGTCCTAAATGATTTCCTAAGCTCCCTTACAGCGCTATTTTGTTTAATTTTGGAAACTCAGAACCTCTTGAATTTCTATCACTATTCTATTGCCACCAGCTACGTGTCTTCAGGCTCTCAGGACTATCTTTTGTCCCCTATTATGCTAGCCAAATAGTTTCGATACAACAGAATACTTGTCCAGAAGGGAATTATTGTTCCTGCCACAAAAAGTTATTTGAAGACACAGCTGCCACAGGGATGAGTTTGATGGCACTGCAACCTTCAAAGACTTGAATTTATCTCACTTGGAGCTGTTTCCAGGTTACAAGTTCCATGAACTTGTGCAGGTTGCAAGACTAGATCCCCACCCACTCAAAAAAAACCACTTCAAACCCTGATTCTGTGAACTTTAGATTGTGTTTCAATTAAGCTATTCACCCCTCTGTCTTTATCTCTGCTTTAACTATATTCTCCAATGAGGCATTTTTTACAGTTGTGTGCTTAAAGCAGCACAAAACCAGACACTGAAGCAATATTAAGAAGAGATCACAACACATCCAATTTACCAACAGCTTCTCTGAGCCAAAGTCTCACCTTTCTTCGGTATAGAATATATAAATATACATTCAAACAAGTGACTAGGAGGTGAGAGGAGAAGTTATTTCTATGTTCAAGGAGCTGACAACTGACAACTGACCTTGAGGTCACCCACCTTAAGCTGTGGACCTCAGCCCACGTTTCTATAGGGGGCCCATCAACACACTGGTCTGGCTTTGACCACAGGATCATTCAAGCCTCTGCACTGGTTTAGCTTTAAACCTCTATAGGCTGGGTCAGATTTGCAAGAGTTGGTTTTTGTGGTAGGGCACTGTGCCGCAGCCATCAGCCTCATTTGGATTCAAACAACATTATGAGACTCGAGAGGTTTATCTGAAATATGAAAACACCATAAATATTCATTTTGAGAAAATCCTGCTCAGACAGGGAGCACAGAGCAGACTGATTTGTGCCCTGCTAATACCATCCGGCTGTGAGTGGGCAGGGAGACCCCAAAAGTGCCTGTTCGTCAGACCCATATCAGATCCATGTGGCTGGCTTGATGTCCTCCTGCTGTCAGCAACCTCACAGTCCCCCAGGGAGCCGTGGGCTTCCACTGAGCAGCCCAACAGTGACTTGCCATTGGGCTTACAGCAAGGAAAGACAGTTCCCATGCCTTTCACGTATGCTGACTGGAATGTGTTGCACATGGGCGCAAGGAAGGCACAATTGAGATATGTAACTTTGGTCTGATTCAGTGGAAATGAAATTAACTAGACATATGTTAAGCACATTAAAAGTACTGGTGCATGCTGTGCCCTGATTACTGTTACTTCTCCTTTTTTTTCTTTTTTTTTCTTTTTTTTTTTTTTTTGTTTAGGACAATTCTTGTAGATCCTCCCTCTATGCCCACACGTAGCTTCATGGGGGAGAAGGGCGAATTTTAGAAAAATACTGCAAATCTACTCTATGGTCAAGATAATGTCCCTAATGATTAGAAGCCACGTCCTGAATCAGAGGAGATCATTTGATGGAGTTTTCATTGAGTGCAGTGCTGGATCAGATCCCCCTTGTCTGTGCCCCAGCATCAGCACCCCAGAGTCCCTCACCAGTCCCAGACATCTTCAGAGGAAAAGGACAGGCAGCAGCCACCTTAATCCAATTTCAACTAAGTATGTAATTAGGGCTGTACATCTGGGATCACTTTTTCTCCCCTTCAAAAGTTAAAAAGGTTTATGAACTAGAGGCAGGAAGAAGGGTTTGATCCAGCTTGGGTGTTGAAAAATTCCTCTCAGCTCAGCCGTACAAGGCTCCAGAGGCTCGCACTCACCATTTGATGGCCCTGAGGGAAGCCAAAAACTTGTGCAGTCATCCCAGGGCTGTCTTATTATAACCATTTCTCTGCTGTGTGTGCACAGGATTTCTGTTTCTCCCCAGTATAATCTTCCGACCTTCTTTTGCCAAGGTGGGACACCACAGCAGTGAGCAGCTGCTCACCCGAGCATCCCACCAGGCTCTGGGGTTTTGCCTTTCCCAGACACTGGTGTTTGGAGACACATGATTTATGGGGGACATTCCCATGCAATGCTTTGTACAAAAAGGTGCATCTCTGACATCAATATGTGCCCCTGGTCACTCTCCACGTATGACAAGGTTCAAAAGAGGCTGGATATTTCCATAGATAGCAAAATTACTCAAAATATAATATCTAATGTGAATGCATTCCAAGAAGTTTGTCCAGCCCCTGCTTCAGGAGAGGACTTTTTTGGACTGGCATTCACAGCCAGCTTGAGATCTGGGGAAAAATTTTTAACATTTCTGCCTCTTTGTTAAAATTCATACAGATAAACAGTTATCTGAAGGTATGAAAATTTTGGAATGGAGGGAAGAGGCAAAGAGGAAGAACTGGGGAACATCACGCTGTGAATGAACTGTTGAAGAAATTCTCCAAGCAATGTATGTGATCCAAGAGGTTGACCACTTTCCTCCTATCCTTTCATAAGAGCATCTTTTGCCCCTTCCAGTGTGACAACACTAAGTTTGTGTGGCCCAGTGTCAGCTGAGAGCCTGGAAACTCCTCAAGCGAAACATATGTGGGTGAGGGCACAGGCGGACATGTGGAAGCAGTAGACACTTACCAATGGACTTCAGGGCTTAAACACACCATTTACTACCAATAAATGGGAGAGCACAGAGAGAAGGCAGAGGCCATTCCATGTGGGCTCATAGGCATCTCCTCCTTGAGAGCACAGAGGGCTGTCAGGGCACACAAGGCTGTGTGGGAGCTGAGATGGAGCTGATCATCTGTGGGCGATCTTGCTCTGAGACCTGGCGCATGTGCCAGGCCCCACAGGCGGGATGGTGTGACCACTTGCCCAACACCTTCACCACCACTGGCTCATCCTTGATTCACCATGGGCTCCAAATGAGCTGTGAAGATCAGGACATGGTGATTTTAAAAGATTACCAAGAAGAAAAACAACTGATTCTGACCCCCCTCTTAGGCCTTGCTTCATCAGATTGGCTGGGCCAGTCTCAGCCTTTATGGAGGCAAAAATACACTCCTCTAACTGCAGCTTTTGAGCCAAACCCTCAGCTGCTGTGACACTATTTTCAATGGAGCTGTGCTAATTTACAGCAGTCTTGTGTCTGACCTTCTTCTGGGGAACAATTCAATGTGAAGAGAATGAGGATTATAGGGGAGTAACCTCAGCCTTTCTTCTAATATAAATCACAGAGGAGCAAAGCTGGCAACTGACGCTGGTCAGAGAAAGCTGATGGAATTGCACTCTACAAGAATATGCCCTTCCATCAAGACAAAACTGATACTTTTGCTGTTACGTGAAGAAGAAACCTGGGGGAAGGGATGGAATTTCAACAATGCCAGTAAAAAACACAAGATATTTTAATATTCTGGAACAGAGAAATCATCCTTTCTTTTTTGATACAAAGTTTTGCTATTTTTTTTTCTAATTCATGCTATATTTAGTATAAGAAAAGGGTTAAAAAATTAGAAATCCATTATCAAACATAAGTATTTCAATGGATCCCAAATATATTTTTCTGTAGAATTTTGTGTCGTAGAGATCTTAACCTGGGGAGAGTTGATCAGATTTGGAGCAGAACCAAATTCCCAAATCTTGAACTATTTCTTGAAGCAAGCATTTCATCCACTTCACTGACAAATCAGAAAGCTTGCATTTGTTGTAGGAAAAAGGTGAATGCTTCCTCCTACTTCGTAACTGCTTTTTAGCCTTCCCAAACACTAAAGATGTCTGGTTTTGTTTGAGACTTAACGACCTCAGTCCCAGAGAAGTTATAAAGAAGCTTGTCTGAGCAACTTACGTTTGCCCACTTAAAAAATAAATAAATTCAAATGCACTAAGCAAAGGATTACAAAGTCAGATTTAGAGATAGACCCTGAAGAAACTTATTTGTAGATGGGCTTAAAGTGTGGATAATAGTACTGACTCACCATTATGAACTGCTTTGAGGTCTAGGGATAAAAGGGTTTATGTTGGTACTAGGTATTATTACATTTTATTGTTAATTTCAAAAGCTAGAAAATTAATAACAAGCAGAAAAAAATCTTTCAGTGAAATTAAGGACTTAACCTGATAAGAGATCCCAAATGTCAGTGCTCTGGCATTATGACTGCCCCTCTAGCCCTCCTTACTTTGCTGGCCCTTTTTAAACTCCTTCAGTGTGGAATGGGTCAAAAAACTGCAGGCACTTGGACTTGAAAATTCATAGGGTTTTTCATAACCTATTTCTTCTGCTGTAGGTGTTGTCATGTATGACTTTGTTGCTTGTCACGCTGTCAGAGAGAGCCCCTACACACACTCTCAAACACACGTTTTTCCTCCCATACACACTCTATCCTTAACAGGTAGCATATACAGCACAAAAGGGGGAGAAACAAGAAAGTATTGGGAAATCAACATCTGGTTTGAATAATTCCCCTATTTAAATTTTTACTTAGACAACTCCCATTGGTATCAAATAATTGAACTAGGTTATTTACAGTTGAAAATCCTGGTAGCACTGTTCCTCTCTGGTTTCATGTTGTGGATCGTCACACCTTGGCTCCTAAAGCCTCACTGGGGATTTGTGTTGCAGGTACTGCACAGCAAAAGGCAGATCCCTGTTCCTCCCTGCCTCCTCCTCCCACTGGCAGACATTAAAAGATGTTGCCTTGCTTTCTCCCGCTCCTCTCTTTATTAGGAGACATTGAACTTATAACAAATACACTTCACTTTGCAAAAAAGCAGTGTAATTAGCCTTGCTTTTTTTGGCCTGCATGTGTGTGGTAAAATGTCTAGTAATAGTTGGCAAGGCTTCTGCTGGCAATGAGATTCCCATGGTTAGATCTAAAGCCTAAATACTTGGAACAAATTAACACCAGCCAAGAAAGTGAGGTTAATTACTGGAACACTTGGTAGAGGAGGTCTCCCTAGCCTAGAAAACTGCAGTACGCTACCTGCATGTATGGTATGTGGCCAACCAGGATCTCTCCCTCTCTTTCTGTCTCTTACTTGCTCTCTTTCCTTCTTTCCTTTTGTGTCCTGACTGCAGGCAAATGTCAGAGCCACTGAGAGCAAAGACTTCATTTTCCTCTGACCCGCTCCTCCATCAGGCCAGTGCCATTGATGGCCCTGGAAGCTACTCAAAGCTGAGAAACACTGCCATCAGGGGCTGGCTCTCCTTCTGTCTATGTTTTCTCATTAGTGGTTTTGCGTTGTTGAAAGGCATCTTCATTGGAGGCCCAGTATTCCAGCAACATGCTGCTTTAATCTGGGGTGGGCACTGAGGCTTTCAAAAACACAGCCTACGACCCAACAGGAGAGCAGTCGTCTTCCCTAATATGCTCTTTGGAGAGCAAATCTGTAAATCCTGTAGGCCCCTAAACATCTGCCTTTGGTAACGTTTTAATGGAGAAAATTTGCCTAGTAACCACATTGCCGTTGACCTTTGATGCGTGAGGAATGTATACATGCACATGTCTGGGGGGAGCTGCGTACGGCCGAAAACCTGGGAAATCAAGGTTGCAAAGCCGTAGACGTGGAAGCTACGACACTGCCCAGTTCAGTTACCTGTGCACCTTTAGGAGGGCTCCCTCATGTGTTTGCTTTATTCATGACAGAGCCTTCTGTGGCATGAGGACAGGGCTTTTTTCCATGGGATGGCTGCCTCACTCTGTGCTCAGGAGGGATACTGTTCATTACAGGAACAGCTATTCAAGATTCTGTTTTTTCTTCATTGTTCAGCTTGTGACCTCAAGCCTTACTGACTGTGCACTATTCAAATCCTCTTCTGAAAACAACATCATTTTGTTTTCTCATGGGCTTTTCTATAGCGCTCATGACAATAGTATCAAAGTGTCTCGTAAAGATTAATTCATCTATTTTTGCTACAGCCCCAGGAGGCAAGCTGGTATTTTCTTCATTCTCCAAATGTTGAACTGAAAGCATAAACCCTGTCTATACAATCATGGGTGCAGTTTACTAAGCAGCTAAAGCCGTGGTGTCCTCTGAGGCCCCACGACTGTTTCAAACGGTGCCTGCATGGTCCGTCAGGCTACATCTGGCTTCAGCATGTGCACTGCCTGACCCCCTGGCCACGCTTGCAAACTTACAAAATTGAATCTAGTCTTGAAGGCAGCCTCAGGGCCTTTGACTGTATAGACATAGCCATATGGTCAACAGTGTGTCTACAAGATCCGTGGTAAGCATTAATTTTAAATCCTGTCATTGAGATGCCTAGGTCTTGATTTTTCCTCTTGCTTGTCATTAGCCAGCACTGCAAATGTTCATAGCAGAGCTCCTGCCAACCTCAGTCCCAGCTGAGACCCCAGGGTCTCAGGCTGGGTCCCCAGAAAATGAGAACCCACATCTAGGAACCCTCAGTGAACAGCTCACTGCAGGCAGCATGGCCAAGCCCCTGAGAGGCCAGACCCTCTGCTCTCACAACTCCCTCAGGTGCAGTGCCAGCCCTCCCATTGCTCATCCTGCTTCAGCCATCTCTCACGAGCTGTCACCTGCAGGAGCCCAGGGGCTGGTAGCCTCCCGTCTTTGCTCGACTATGGCAGGAGACCTGTGGGAAAGAGGCTTCAAGACTCTAACAGATAATCTGCCCAAAAGGGTGGGATTACCAGTGCCCATGAAGACCTAATCCAAGTATTTCCTGACTTTTCACTTTGAGTGATCAAACAGAAAACCTTGGTAATGTTCCCTTAGGACTGGGATGCCTTATTTCCTATGTTTTGAAGTAAGCTAGGGGACAGCATAGGCATCTCAAAGTAGCCATACCGTGGACATCTACAGGGTTTGCCATCAAGATGGCAACTTTCTAGTGCATGCTGCTGTGCCAGGAGTTGAGCTGGCAGAAGTAACAGATCCTCTCCACGTGGTTTTTGTAAGTATTATAACTTGGCCAAATGTGAGTAGTTTTTCACAGGGACAGACAAAGCCCATCCCCAACACAAAAGCCACCTCTTCTGCCAAGTGTCCGATTGCACTTCCAAAGCACAGGGGTTCTGGGGCTTTCCAAATAAAAGGTTGTAAAAAAAAAAAGAAAAAAGCAACAAGGCAAACAAAGTATTTTTCCAGCCTTCTTCTCAGAAACACTATGTCATTTTGGCTGAAATTTTCGTAAATAATTCAGTTTGAGGAAAACACCCTGTACCTAAAATTTAAGACTAAACAGTTGAAGCTGTCAAAGTTATAAATAAGTGGAAGACCCTGTAACTAAAAATGTTAGTCAAACCTACGAATAAGCAGTTTTGCAGCTATATCTGATGCATTATGTGGGCATTTGCACGTATTCAGTATGGGCTGATACATTAGGCTGACTTTTAAAGTTGTTCTGAGAGTCCTGCCCTGAGAAAAAGAACCACACTGACTGCTTGCTGTGCCATTTATAAAAGAATATTGGAAAATGGACAGAGAGAGGAGACAAAATACACTGTAGTGACAAGAAATTAATCAGTGCAGTCCATATAGCCCAGAAGGGCTCTCTTCTTCTGCCAACCCAGCCTCTGGGGCTTTCCAGATTCTTAGACTAAGGGGTCCAGCAAAACATGGAAATGCAGGGCTGAAAGCAAGGAATTCATCTAGCCCAGCCTCATATCTAAACTAGGATTAAACCAATTTATTCTTGACCAACTGACATCTAACTTTTTCTTGCAGAACTTCAGGAAGAGGATCCCCAGTACCCCCAGCCTCTCCCAGAGCTGAACTGAAAGTGCTTAGAATAGCTTTATTCAATTTCAAACAGCCTATTCACTGCAAACTGAACACATTCTTTCTACCTCTGCCCAGTGTAACAGGGAGCATGAAAGATCACTGTTCATCCCAGAAGCAGCTTTACATAACAGGGGACTTTAACATTTCCCCCACCATTCTCTCTTTTCCAAACATACATGGAATTCCTTTATTCTCTCCCGGAAGTTGTGTTTCCTAACCCTTATTATTCTGGGCTGTCTTCGCTACGTCTTTCCTGAAGTGCAATACCCAATACAAGAGAGTCTTCCATTTGGGTGTAAAGTAAAAGCCATATCTAAGCAGCCCATCTGCTTACAGCTCATCCGTGTCTGTGTAAGCAAACTGCTTGACATGTATAGAAGAACCTCAATTCAAGAGCAGTCAGAAGACTAATTTTACTGCTAAGTTAATACGATCCAGCATTTAGGATGGACCAGAATAATGCCTATAAGCCTTACAAAGACTTGCCTGGTACCCTGGCCACAAAGTCAGAGTACAACAGAGTAATTAATTACCTTGCATAAAATATTCATTTTGCCACATTGCAAAATCAGGTTGGTGGGAGGTTTTTTGCTATGCAACTGCATCATGTTGTTGGCTAATCATCTTGGGGGGGGTTTTAACCATTTTGGTGCTGTCTTCAACCTGGTCATGCTTTTCTGTTTGCATGGAAGGATATCTGAGAGCTTTCTGGATGCCAAGGTATAACATAGACATGGATTTTATTTGAATCCACCAGAGCAGTTCCCATTTTCAAGAGAGAATTCTATTTTATGTTTCTTTGTCTGAAACACCTTGTATAAAATTAGAACTTAACACTTTTCTCAAGCCACCATATCATGGAGTAAGGGCCCCCAGTAATCAGAAATACGTCCACAGGGTATCTGGGTACCTTACATTCCTTCCACAGCTCACAAAATACACCTGTGGTGCCAGAAACAGCCTACTAGTAATGAGATGTGCTACTTTACATTCCAGTTTAGCCAGGCTCCCAGGTGAATTGGGCAGCTACCTCTGCTCAGCAAAGCACATATTCCTCATTAAATCCAAGCTTGCTTACTGTCCTAGAACCTTAAATCATTTCCCTACTAAGATCTGTCTGTATGTCCTCTTTGCTCTTTTGACTACTTTAAAACCACATTTATCTTGCTAACACTGGCAGAGCGCATAAGCAGTATCATATGCCCAGAGGATGCTCTGTGCCCTCTGTGGTAATCCAGAATCTCCTAGCTGTGCAGATGTGCACACGGACAGATGACCCTGCAGTCTCTTGTTAAAGAAGAATAATCATTTCAGAGCCCTGTCGGGTTTCGTGAACCCATCAAAGAGTACAGGAGTTTTGAAAGTTCACAGGACAGCAAAGATCACTGTGTTTATGCATGGAACAAAGGGAAAGGGAGGCAGCTACAACACCAATGTAGATGTGGCCGTTTACCAGCTTGTTTTCATACCCCTGTAATGAGGTGCTGAGGAAGGTGTGGGTCACACAACAGAAATCAGCATCCACGTGTGTTCTCTGCATTATCATCTCCCTTGTGTTAAGGCTATGCTCTGTAGGAAAAAGAAGAGTGATACAAAGGTGCCCAGACTTGCGATTGCTACCCATGGAGGCAGCCATCCCACAGTCTGGGCATGCTCAGAGACTACAGGTTTGGGCACATCCCAGCAAGAGGGGAGAAAATGTTTCCTTCCTGGCCTTAGAATGCTATATCAGCAGTCATCATGGATGATCTGTACAGCTTGTGGGTGCTCAGGGAAGGGTGAGAAAACCTCTGGCCAGTCTGCGAGTGTGATCTCCCCTTGGCAAAGTGAGGGCAGCAGTGGGAGCTGTGAGCTGGGACTGCGGAGGCAAGCTCACCAAAGCACACAGAGGAAACCACTGTAAGAACACAAAGCTCTCTGATATTATTACTTCATACCACTTAGTGGAAGGTAGTGTGTACAATAAATGCATATTGCAAAATAGGGTTTATTTCCTAAAAAAATCATTTCACTCCATTCTCCAAGGTGTTGCTCAAAGCAAATATAATTTTATTGCTGACGGTTTAGAGGAGCTGAGGCTGTTATTCCAGGGCTGGTGGGAGGCAGCTGTATTTGGCTCATTTATCACTTGCATATGGAGAAAATTTTGTTATTAGAGTCTCTCAAAGTCGAAATTTATTTCCCTGAACCCCGACTTCCAGCTGTGAGAAACAGAGACTTCCAGCACTGGTGGCATGTGAGGACTAAGACATGTATCCTTAGCTCAAGCACATGAAGGTCCTGACAGCTGATCTTGGATTGAATTTGTGTTTTCCTGCATAAAGACACCAAAACTGTTTCTTGTGTGTGCTTAATGATTGACTTGTATTAGGGAAGGGTGAGAAACCCTCTGGCCAGGAGTGTGAGCTCTGGTTGAGCTCCCTTTCTGTAAGATAGGAAGTGCCCTGGCTCAGTTTGGGATCCACTGTCCACATGTTCTTTCCTTCAAAGATCTGGCAAACACAAAAAAAGCTTAACTCAGCCTTTGCTACACCTGTGAGTGACCCTTCTTTAGATAATTTTCCTTAGGATTTCCACAACCCTTCTGAGAGCCTGCAAACATCTTCTCTTAATAACTGCATTGCATCGTGAGTAGCAATATGCATTATTACCAATTTGCTCTTCATCCAAGATGTCAGACATAGCTTTTCAAAGATGCTTTAGTTAAGCCCCATAATCTCTCCAACAGAGCAGTTGGTACTGTTATCCTCTGAAGACAATGGACCCAAGGTGCAGAAAGATGAAGTAACTAGCCAACAGCTGCTCAATATATCAGTCACAAAGCTGCAGAGTCCAAGAAGCCCAGCTCCCAGTCTTAAGTGTTAACCACTAGACTATGATCTGTACAATACCAAAAGGAGCAGGAAGGACCAGGCAGCAGCTACATAACATGAGGAATTAATTCCACTGGAGGGATACGGGAGAGGCAGAGGAGCAAATCTCAGTCAGCACAGGCTCTGCGATAATTGCTGCCTTGCTGTTCATAGCCAGCAGATTCTGTCTTCCATTCCCACATCTGCCCTGGGTCTCACTGATCTTCTCTCTCTTTTCCATTTTTTCCCGTCTCTCCTTTTCTTCTCACAACCTCCCCAGATGTTTGTCTTTTTACATCTTTAAAAAGAGAATCTTGTCTTTTACCCAGTTCTGTTTCTTGAAACTCATTGGGAAGAGCTCTAAAATGCCTGTGGCTCTCCAGAGTCTTAAGGCAACACAGCTCATCTGGAAATGTCACAGTCTCTGGGAAGCCAAGCTCTTAACCACTGTGGATTTAAATCCCAGCATGAGCCCCCATAGAATTTAACATGTATTACCATATAATAAAACTGCACAGTATATTGTACCTATCAGCTGTTTTGTACAGATAATTTTCATCAGAAATTAATTTTTCTTTAGATTCCTAGTCCAAAGAAATTTAGGCTCTGGCATCAGTTTTTCTACTCTGCAGAAATCTCAGGTGGATTTCATTTTATATCTATAAGCTTCTGGAAATTCATGTGGAGCCACATGGCAAAGGGGAGCAGCCTATATGATGTGGCACCAGGAGAAGGACACATTCTACAGGCTTTTCAAGAGAAGTTTCCTAGATACATTTCTAGATTGCCTCTAAGCAAGTGAAATTTGAATGGGAGACACACGGCCAGTAAAAGTGGAAAGCGTGTTGCAAACTGTAAATCTGAATTACCAAACCTCTGCAGCCCTAAATGAACTCTGAATTTCAGAATCAAAGTCTTTTTCAAGATAGACATTGCTGCCAGGAAAAGTAAGCAAAGGCTCAGAATGAGTCTCTAGTCCATATTTGTAGTGAAAAATACTATGTGGAGTCTACCAGCCTTTTCTCTTCTTTTTGTTTTGTTTTTTTTTTTTTGCAAACAGAATTCTGATATAAAGCATTAAATTATGAAAATAGGACTTTTCAAAGTCGTAGGAAAAAAAGGTCTCCCTTTAGAAGGAACAACCATATTTTGTCAGGAAAAACTCCACAACTTAATCTCATTCCAAATAATACTAATTATTATAAACTATGCCATAACAGAGAACAGTGCATAGAACTCATAAACAAGATTTCTCCTGAAAAACAGAACTGTCAACAGCATGCAGAATGGTAAGAGAGTTTGACAAAAACCCTTACTAATGTATTTACTTCCCTTATTGATCCTACAGTAGTGACTTTTGCAGGCCACCCTTTGAAGCACTGGTGATCCCATGGAGTCAGCATTCCTGGTTTGCTGCTTCCAGGAGCAAAGCAATGCAGTGAGCCAGCAATTACAGAGTTAACTGACAGCAGTACCTGTGGTGACTCCAGGATGCTTAGGGGATGAGTTCCAGGACTGGGTAGTTTTGATGGTGCTCTTTCCAATGGAGCTACTGCAGTGATGCCATTTATCAATGGTTTTTGTTTCTCAGGAGAGGAGGTATAAACTGTATACGGCTGCAAACCACCCATACACTTCCATACAGGTTCAGGTGGTCAGAAGTCCTGCTGCCTGCTGAGTTAAATGGAGTTTTCCACAATAGGTAAGTGAAGTGTGGCCACCTGGCATTCATCAATCCTCTTACCATTTCAGGAGTGTCCATTAGAAACCTGTATGCATGATCCCTGCATTTCAATTGTTAGAAAAACTATCTGTTAACCATCAGGAAATGACCTGTTTCCCCAGCACAGTCACTCAGACCCATTATAGGCCCTGTTCTAAGTCCTCTTCTTATTGAACACAATTTACAAGAGGTTCACCATAATCTCTTTAAAATTAGATTTTTGTTCTTTTTCTGAGCCATTCAGATTGTTACTTAAATAAAATCTTTTTGTCTGGTTGCAGAGAGAATGAGAAGCCGACACCAGGGTGGGTGATGTGGTATTGTGCATGACTCCAGGAGAATTGGCTCATAATTTGGGGTGCAAAATAGTTTTTCATCAGGCTGATTTACAAAGAATATTTCTCACATGTGGGGTGTCATGTCTGGTGACAGCTGGGAAGAGACAGGAAGAAGTTCAGGACTATTTCCCATAGCCCCAGCCATGGCAAATCTTCAGACCCTCTTTGGCCTCCTTTGGACAGAGTGGAATGGGGCCCCTTTCTGTACATGGGGGGCATGTGGCTACTGCCCCTGCTGCCAGCCTGCCTGCAGTCTGTCCTGGCAAAGCTGTTAGATTGTGAAAGAAATCCTCATGAGGAAAGTGAGAGATGGAGCTGCAGCCCCATGATTAAGCAAGGATTTCAATCCACAATATGTGAGCGCTTTGCCACCAGGCTTACTAACAATGTTTGGTTGTTTTTCTCTGTTTCTGAGAGGGAGAACAAAAGGGAAGAGGTGGACAAGGGTTTTGGGGAAAAGTGTTTATCTGGCCTGCTTTCCATTTGGCTGTGCAATAGCAAAGTACATTTTTTAAGCTCTGAAACATTTTGGTTTCAGGAAATACTCTCAGTTTGAAGTTTTTGATTCCTGCCTAGTTCTCACCTGAGGAAGGTTGTCCATGGCAGGTATTCTGCCTCCAGGTACCCCTGTGCAAAACTGCATGTACCAGTTGCCTTAGGGAAATTGGAGACTACAGTTGTGCGGTCCCATTACAGGATATACACCCCACATGTGGGTGCTTATCTTCAGTCTAAAAGAAGCACTCATTGACTGGTCTTGGGCCCCTTCTCAAACACCACGAGGAGAGTGGATTAACTGATTACAGGAAGCTGAGACTGAGCTCTGCGTAGAAACCAGGACTGAGTCTGGGCAGTGTGTGCATAGAAGGAATAAAAGGGCAACCAGAAAACTTGAGCGCTTCAGGGGTGTCAGAAAGATGTGGTTGAGGTCCAAGACAAGTGTAGACACTGAGCTCCCACCCTCTTAATTGTTCATAACCCAGAAGAGTACAATGCTCATGAGACTTTGTTGCAGAGGCACTGTTGGCATTTCAAAGGAAACACTGAAAAATCCTAAACAGTAATGTGTCTGTTTGGAGCAAAAGCTTGTCTTCCACCCTTCTCTATCTAGTCATTGCCCTTCTGAAACTTATTTGCTATGAATTACTCCAGAAAACATCTTCCCAGCAGCAGACCAGTAGAAGCCAGGGTGGAAAAAAAGCTTAATTTCAAACTGTAATTAGAGGATGCTGAAGGCAACACTTCAACAGTCAGATGTATCAAGCACTGGAAAGTCTCTCAGGAGAAGCAGTGGAAAGAATATTGCTTCAATCATAGCGACAAAGCTCTGGGAAATGCACACTAGGCAGAAATTTTGCCTTAGCTGGTTGGTTATCAAAAGGTGGGAAGCCACTTCTCACACCAGCGAAAGCACACAGCCTGTGGCAGGGGGAAACCCACTTCCCACAGAAATCCAAACCTCAGTTTGAGCTCACACACTGCAGGTGGAGATAACTCACTACTCAGGGAGAGCTACGGGTGATGCTGGTGTGATGCTCAGCTGCCCCAGCACTGGACACCCACTGGCTGCTCAGCCCATGCTGCCTTGCACAAGTCTGGCCTCCCACTTTCAGTGGTACTTTCTTTTTTTTCCAAGTAAATTTAATCAGAAGTTTACTCGCATCTTTAACTCACTACATGTGAACTTAATTTCCAGCTCTGATGGTTATTTTTAAAAAGGAATTTTTTAAAATGCAGTGGGGTTTGTGGACGAACGGAGGAGGGAAAATTCAATTTACATCATTTCCAGTGTTTCCATATTTCTCGGGTGTATGAGCAAAGCTATTTCAGGCATTAGAGAAGTTATTTAGATTTGGACTGTACCTTGCCTGACAGATCATGTAACCAGGCTTTTGGATTTTTGGACCTTATCCAGCAGGAAGGATGGTTTCTGCACTCCACCAGTGCAGAGCAATGCCCACGGGAGCCCCCGACGGCAGGGACGGTTTTGTAACATTGCCAGGGCTAACACGCATGAGAAGGTGCTGCAGCCTGGGATTGTTAGCAGGTATTTAAGAAAACACAGAAACAAGGAGGTATGGACTAAGCCTATTTAAAAATGGAAAAGAACTATGGAAAATCAATAGACCTTATGGAAAATGACCTTTTCTCCCTTTATCTACAGAGCAAGATTGCCCTTCAAGGATTTTGGGGTGGGGTATTTTTTTCTCACTTTTTACATCAGAAAGTACAGCTGCTTTTAACCTCCCTGCTCAATGGTAAGGAATAGGAAGCATCGGTAAGGACAATAGAATGACTTAAATTAAAAATCTATAGGGGTTTTTCTTTATTATTCATTTTTAAAATCTTTTCATTTTAAAAACTTAGAGTCAAATAAACTAATTCTGAAATTAAACTGTATATTCTGATTTTAATTGAAGTTCTAGTTACAATTTGCAACAAGGTAAAAACTATTCCTTTTGTAGTCTTTTTCTTTTTCTTTTTAAATTGAAAAAAAAGTGAACTAAATGGTTTTTTGTAAGTGTTCTTGAAGGAGAGCATTAATTTGCATCCAATTATTTAACCAACCAAGGGCATGAGTTCTTAATGAGTATATAATGTGGTCACCAATTTAATCAATCCTTTCTTTGGCAGAGACAAACTTCTCTGGGTATGGCCCAGGAGACAGGAGTCAGAGAATGACCTATTCCATTGGTTTTGCTTAGTTAATCCTGAGCAGTTTCTGATGTGTTTTCCATTATCAACATGTCCAAATGTTTTCCCTAACAGAAAATCAAAAATAAAAATGTGATGAATGCCAAACAGATAAACCACTCTGATCAGACATACATCAATATTTTGGTGGCCCCAAACAGATAAACCACTCTGATCAGACATACATCAATATTTTGGTGGCCATCCCAAGAAAATCTGTGTAAATCCCCGCTACTACATACTTTTTACAATGAAGTCTAATATGTGGGATTTTATACTTTTTCTAACTTTCTGTCTTTCAGAAAGATACTCAGTGCTTCCTGATGATCCAAACTTCAATCCTTAAAAATAGCGTAGTTGTTTGATTGATGACAATTTCAAACCCATGGCTCTTGCTCTCCTCACTACCTGCTAGTGGCAAGGAGACCAGGTGCCACTTCCCAAGACCTCTCTGTCTTCAGGTGACAAAATGAGATTTTTCTCAAACAAGGTATTTTTTTTTGTTTGTTTTCTCCCCTCGATTTTCTGTATGAGTTACCAATTCAGTAAAACCGACAAATATTCAAAAAACCCCACCATTTGATGCATTTCAGTCATGCAAAAGAGACTCTTTACCTCTGGACTTGAAATATGTGAATTCTTTTCTCCCATTATTTGTTTTTTCCTTTTCAGGCTGTACCTGCTCAGAAGAAATGAGAGATTGCCTTCTTCTCCAGGTCTGGAGATCTCTTAGTTAGACATCTGTCTGGAGCTGTCCAAGCTATGATGGGTTTAGATGTAATTTTTGAGTTAGTCCCAAACATTTCTATCCTCTGAGATAGCAGAGAGCTATCATCAAGCATGCATTTTTGGGGGGAAGGCCATAGACAATGCATTCTCCAGTAGTGCTACTTGTCATAGCACAAACCATTCTGGTGGTGTGACGTGGCAGCAGTTGGCACAGCAATGCAGTCCTCCCCACCATCTTTACTTCAGCAGAGATCTTCCCAACCTGCTCTGTAGTTTCCTTTCCTTTCCTTTCCTTTCCTTTCCTTTCCTTTCCTTTCCTTTCCTTTCCTTTCCTTTCCTTTCCTTTCCTTTCCTTTCCTTTCCTTTCCTTTCCCTTTCTTTTACTTTCCTTCTTTTCACTCG
>VZTH01012081.1:371041-414814 GCA_013397815.1 Aleadryas rufinucha
TTTCCTTTCCTTTCCTTTCCTTTCCTTTCCTTTCCTTTCCTTTCCTTTCCTTTCCTTTCCTTTCCTTTCCTTTCCTTTCCATCCCCTTTCCCTAACAGTGCCTCTGCTGAATGGTGTCCTTGTACCTTGTTGACCCATTCCTTAAGGCATGTGGCACCTTAATGATCCTACTCATTGCTATTGAAACTTTCCTCATAAAGTCACCATAGTCATGATCACATCAATCATCATTTTTTGCCCTTCTCTCTCTCACTAACTTGCCTTGCTTGGTTGCTCCAGCAATAGAGTCCTTTGTTTTCACTCCCTGTCACATGCTCCCTGACCACTAACACCCTCCTGCTGTCAACTGCAGTTGGAAGAGCAACCTGATTCATGGAAGAAGGCCTCTGTACTTTGACATGAGAGTTTCCCTGTAAATCCTGAGTGGACACCATTGCTCCTGCTGGTCAGCAACTTAACCAAATGAAGTACTTTCTGTGCAAGAATTGCTGATGCTCAGTAATTTCTTCTGTCTTCTCTTCTGCTCAGAAATCTGTTTACTGAGGAGTGGTGACAGTCTAGTATCCTCAACTAGAACTGCCTAAAAATTGTTTTCCCTTTGCTTGTCGTCCTGTACTAGAAAGTTTTGGAGGCTTTACCACTACTTTAAGATACTTTGGCAATGTGTGCAAGTGAAGGGAAGAGCAGTGACAATGCAGAGGCTGGCCTTGTGGTGTGGGAGGTGGCTTAGCAGTGCAACTACAGCACCATGATCAGTGTCCATTCTCCCCTTGGACGCTTTGGCCCTTGGTGACACAAAGCACTTTAGAAATAATGGTAAATTCACCTTCATAGCCTTAGCCCAAGCAGGACAAAATTTGTCCCCACAGTACACTTGGAAAAACTGAGACATCCAGCAACAAAATAACTTTGCTGAGCAATCCTGTGGTAAATCAAAGGAAAAAAGAATGAAAAACTTCACTCTCAACCTCATGATCTAGTCATGAGCTATTATCTTCCATTACTCAAAGAAAATAAATACATTATCCTGGATGACATCTCTACTGGTCTCCAGATTTTGTTTTACTGTCCTCTTTGCCTCCTAAGCCTCATCAAATTCAAAGTTTCTCAATGGACATTTTGATAAAACATGGGGCAGGAGAGGAATGGAGCAGGGTGGCATTAAGTTTTATCACCCTTTAAACTGCAATACTTTCCTTTGCGTGCTCTGTTTCTTATTCACACGGCTATAAAATTTGCCACATCCGGGCGAGAACATCCCTCCAGTCAAGCAGGCGGTGTTTACGAACTGGAAAAGGCGTTCTCTCGCTCCTCACCGTAGGGGTGACACACAAACGTTAACAAGTCGCTTGTGGTTTTCTCTTTCCAGGTTGGGCAATCAGACCCCTCTTAACACCGCAAGAGGGGACATAACAATTTAGGGACATTTTATACCTCTGAAGATTTGCAATCAGCAAATTGTCTGGAACGTGTTTGATTTCCCCACCCACCTCCCCCTCCATGGTGTCCCACCACAGAGCCTCTTGCTAGGGACATCTTGATGTTTGTGGTCTCACAGATTCCTTGCTCCAGCCAAACATATTTCTTGTAGTGCTGGTTCTCAGCCGAGCTTGCTTTACATCATAAATGTATAAAGGTTTCATTTATAAAAAAATTTAAATAAATTAAACAAAAAAAAAAAAAAAAAAGAAAAAACACACAACCAACCTATAAACAGAACATAAAAGCTGTTTAATGGAGTGCATAATGAAGCAGAGAGGAAACAGACTCACATTGATTTTCCCTGACATTTCACCTATTAAATTAAAAGCTTCTTAAGGAAGAGTCTGATTTATTTTCAGTTAATTTAAGTTCTGTAATGAATAACAAAAACATTATTGTCCCCAGCAAGGGGGCCTGAGGCTGTGTGATAGGCAAGTCAAGAATAAAGAAGGCCTAAGTACAAAGACCCCCAGGAAAATGTCCCTCCCCATTTCAGACACCCCTCATGCTAGTCTGGACACACTACAGGAGAGATTCTGAAGGAAAATCAGGTCACAGAAAACTGTATCTTTGAGACCAAATGACCAAGTGAGACCTAAGGCCTGGTAACTGAGCTTTGAGACTTCTACTACAGCTTTGGGCAAGCTGCTCAGACCCCCAGCTGATTGATCCTGTCCTCTGCACAACAGGAGCAGCAGTGCTGACCGCTACTAACCCACCTACTGAGGTTACTGGAAAGATTAATTAATCTCTCAGGCTCTGTTGAAGGCAGCGTTCACGCCAAGAATTCATCTGGAAGTCCTCATGCAGTAGTTGGGAAAAACTATAAAGCACACCACGTAGCTGGAAACTGGGGAGTAAAGGGCTGCCCACACTGTGGCAGGGAGACACTTAATGAGGGACAAGATGAAAAAAAATAGCAGCACAGCAGGAAAGTGAAAAAACAATGCAGGATTCATTCCTTCAGGCACAATGATTACTTTTAACGTAAACTCAGCCTTACAAGTCAGTGTTTGCTCCTCTCAGGCAGGCAGGAGGGCACCCCAGTGTGAGGGTCTGTGTGGCTGAGCACAGGGATGCTTGGGGAGGTCAGGGCAAGGGTGTGAGTCCCACGTGTTGATACTGCCAGTGCCGCTGTAAGCCCCACAGGTTCTGCCAGTACAGACACCCCAGAGGAGGGCAAGGGGCTGGTGTCACTCACAGAGCCATGGCATGGCAGGACCAGCAGCCTGGCCACCCAGAAAACTCCTCCTTGTAATGTGGGCCAACCGGTCAGCTGTGTTAGGACACACTTTTTTATAGCACTCCAAAACAGGGGGAAATTTTGGAGAGGCCCTTTGTTTCCATGCAGACACTGAACCCTGTCATTCCCAGGGCAGCCCAGCATGCTGGGGGCTGTCTCAGGGCCCACACCACACCACAGCATCTGCTCTTCAGTCACTTGGCATGGTCCTTCCTTGGTTTGTCTCTGATATGAATGCTCAGGAGCAGCTGCACTGTTCTAAAACTGAAGCTTTGGATCATCAGCAGGTCAGAGCAGCCAGAGCAAAGCCTTGAACATAAGCAATATTGGTTTAGTGTCTTATGAAAGGTGGTTTTTTTCCAAGTGAATGTTTAAAAAAAAAAAAGGAAAAAGACTTTTCAAACATAATTCTGCTAAATAGAGCAAAGTTCCCACTTCTGTTAGCAGTGCCATGTCCTTGAGGTGCCAACACGCCCTGGGAGCTGTAACTGAAGAGTCATTCAGCTTTGAGGTGATGACTTAGTGAGCTCCATCTCCTTGGGCGTGCCACTCACGTGAGTGACACAACAAAGTGCAATAAATTCCTCATGTGAGATTTGTGATCATCAGGGTCTGGAAGCACCACACAAAGTCTTGCTTGAAAGGATTTTCTTCCCCCAGATAGAAGATTTTCTCCAAACCACACACAAAGCAAACCAAGCTTACAGTACTGATGGGAACACCAGCTGAAGTAACTCTTAGATGTGTTCTGATGACTCACACAATTGTAAGAAAACACCTGCACGTCCCAAAAACCATCCATCGCAGTAACACTGCTCCTCTGCTTTGCCATGTACAAGCAACCAATTTGAGTCCTTCTGACTAAATAATGTCAGAACGCTGTAAATCAGTAAAGTTTATGGAAAGATAAAGCAAAGAATTGTTCTGGAAAGCTTTTCATGTCACCAGAGAGTACCAGACTTCCTCAAAGACGTGTTCCCGCACTTCTGGAGACCTTGGTGGCCCACCATTGCAGGGCACACACCGTGTGTGCCATCATGCAGGTGGGCAGGGATGCTGCTGCCAGCCTGGACCCCAGGAGCAGCACTGAGTGGGGACAAGGCAGGGCCTGATGTCCCTGGCGTCTCTCACAGCAAGCCCACCCACTGGAGCGTGGGTTTTGCTGCCAGACCCCATGTGCAGTGCAATTGCCATCATGTCCCACAGGTTGCCGAGGGCTTGCCAGCCCTGGCAGGGAGGCACAGCATGCCACGGCATGGCACAGCGCGGGGGCTGGAGTGCTCAGCTATGTGACCAGGTCACCACTTTGTTTGGTTTCACATAACTTCTTGAACTTATTAGGAGGCTGGGGAAAGGAGACATTGTTTTGCTTTGGCTGTGAGGTTTTGGATGCTTTGCTTCCAGGCCTCCATCCCAGTGATCCCAGCGATGAGGACAGATCGAGGGAAGATTAAGTCAATGCCTTAGGAAATTTACAGTTGGAGCCTGGAAGAGAAGGCTGTCTTCTTGGGAGAAAAAAGAAAAGTGATAGTAATGCAAATCAGAATACGTATACATGTATTATATATGTGTATACATATACACACACACAAACGTGGTTTTTTGCATTTCAGTGTAGTTATGTCTCTGACCATTTATTTCTGTATTTCTCTATTTTAAGTTTCAGGTAGACAGAGGCAATTGAGGAGTTTTCCTCCCACGCACACCCTGCTAGCTATAATGGGGGAATAGCACCGCTGTAATTAAAGATCAAGATTTACTGTTACACAGAAAGTTTTTCTAAGTGCTTCAGAAATCCACGTGCTTATTCAGACTTTCATGAAAATTGCTTGCCTCGAGGGCTCCTGGGGAAGGGCTCCAGCACAGCCTCCTCTGTCTTTGAATAAGCAGACACCCCACAGACGATGCAGCAGCAGCAGCAGAGTTGCACTCTTCTTGCAGAGTGCACTGTTCTGCACAGCTGTGGCTCATACTTCCTCTTTGGTCCTTTTCAGCAGCTAACTCATTTAGTATTCAGATGGTGTTTGATCATCTCCACTACCCCTTTTTGTTAAAAGGAATCTCTGTTTTAAGAGTTTTTTGGGTTACAAACTGAGCCACTGGACTAGGGCTGCCCTGTAAGTCCTGGCAAAGGGGGAAGCTGCCTTTCATG
Source organism: Aleadryas rufinucha (assembly GCA_013397815.1). Taxonomy (NCBI): domain Eukaryota; kingdom Metazoa; phylum Chordata; class Aves; order Passeriformes; genus Aleadryas; species Aleadryas rufinucha. The sequence continues at coordinate 375,919 of VZTH01012081.1, forward strand.
GCTGGTCAGGCTAGTGCAGATGCTGGGTGAAGGCTGGCTTACATGAGTGGCTGCTTCTTCCCAGGAACCTGTAGAAATCACCATTGCAGGCTCTCCACAGTACTCCCATTCCTTTCCTGTGGTGGAGGACACTCAGCCCATCACCTCTAGATAGCAAAACTCAGGTTTGCCCTGGCTGAGGTGAGTCTGGGGTTCCAGTGTCAAACCAGTGAACCCAGTCTGGGGCTTTCCTCCTCTGCAGCAGAGGCCCCAGGTGGCAGAGAAAGTCTGTTGTGAAGTATTATGCCATGGGGAACAATTTCAGATGTCTCTCCACCCCGTGATTTTGAGACTTTCATTTTATGCTCTTTAAAATTAGGGGATCTGCCTGTTTAATCCGTGGACCCCTGTAGAAGCTTTACTTTAAAAGCAACAATTCTGATTCCATAGCTAAAATTTCAAAATCTACTAAAACAGACATGATTACTCTGATTTAAAATAATTAGCATCCAGAGGAAAATCATTAAGCAGCAAGATACTATTTTAGAGCAATATAACATTTCCTTATGCCCTTTATCCATTTGTGGACAGGGGGAATGAGTGTCATGTTAAAATAAAGTGAATTGCTTATCTCCAAGAACTCAGCCAGGTAACAAAAAGCAAAGGTTCACAGGAGACAGGTCAACCACAAAATGCTGTAATTTGGGGGAACAGGAAAAATCAGACATCTTGCCAAACCTACCACGTGACCTTTCTTAGAGTGACTGTAACAAACTTCAAATGATATTTTAGGGCATACAGAAAAATGAGTGGAATGCAGACAAGAATAAACAAATGAAAAACGTTTAACCTGAAGCACAGAGATCTGGCAGGCCCTTCTTATTTTCACTAAAAAGAAAATCCCCAGATAAGCATGATGATGGTGCCATCACACGTCTCCCTTTGTACTCCCATGCTCCATGAAGGCCCAGGGCTCTCTTTATGATCACAGTGGTTTTACCTTTCCTCTTTGTCTTGTGGCTTTCTGGGGGTGAATTTAAATGAATTTAGCATAACAGCAAGCATGCACTACACATTTCACACCACTACTGTAACCAACGCCATGGATTAAAAACAGGGGCCTTATACTCTGTTCTTCTGGAGGAAAGTAAACCCCGATATTTCACTGAATTAATATTAAATTAGAGTGAAGCATAGAATTAAAGTCAAAATGATAAGGCTAGACTTAGCAAAAGGGTGATTAAAAAGGGAAACATTAAAAAATAGAGTGGAAGGATAGGAAAATCCTTTTTCTTTTGCTATTCCATGTTTGTTTGACAAGAAGCACATTCCTTGCTATTTCATTAATACTGGCATCCTCCCTTCTTTTGTGCCATAAACTCACATGTCTCAGGCGGCATTTTCCAAACTGCATTTCCCATCCATTTCAGGGGCATGTGACAGGCTCACTCTGCTTCTAGAGATATGTTAAGTGCACCCACAAGCTTATAGTTCAACAGGGACTGTTCCTAAAGCACAGCACCGGACTTTGTGCCAGGAGACTGGCTTATTACTTTTATTATTTGCTATCATCAGCTTCCTTGCAATGGCGTATACATATAAATATACCGTAGCTTTTCCAAACGCCTTTTGGGGAGCTGGATTGTATTCATGGCTGCTTAGGAGATGAAGGTTGTGTGGATGGTTAAGGTGAAACACAGTTCACTACTGCTGCTGCTCTCCTTAAAACAGCTGGGCTGAGTGCTGAGGCGCTGGAAGCACCAAGGGAAGGTGGTATCTTGAAATATTATCAGATGGCAAAATCCATTTTGGAACAATAGGTGGCTTCTCAAGAACGCCTTTGACCTGACACAGAACTGAACCTTTAACCACTAAATTGTGAGATTTGGTCAGGGCTAAAGGTGAAGCTGAGGCACTTGAGACCTGCATGGTTTGGGAAATTATCTAATTAGGACTTCTCAGCAGTGACGTCACAAGGAGTTCCTGATTCCACAGCTGGTTTGTAACTGGCAAGGTTTTTGTGAAGGCTCAAGAGGTCTGAAAGGTCAGCTGGTCCCTGAAAGCTGGTCTGTTCTTTCCTCTATTGTGTTCTGTGCTCCCTGCTTTGGGACCCCTAAGATGCCAGCAGCAACTAAAACAAACCAAAAAAATAGTTTATTTATCCTTTTTGCCTAGTACACTTCTAGGAAGAAACATTTCCAGACTATGACAATTGTCAATTGTAGGAGAGGAAGTTCGAACATAATCAAAACCACTGATGCATCCCAAACTCCCCAGGCCACAGCTGTTGGCTGAATGGGGTTGCTCCTGGCCTCACAGGCATGAACCTGGCTGGTGTCATGGCACTGACCAGGGTCCCCTTTGAGGTGGCCTGGAGATGCCTCCAGCTGGTGCAGAGGTTATTATCCCTGCTGTGGTTTGCAGGAATGAATAAGGACAAATGAATGATAAATGCCATGTGATGTGCCTGTTTAAGCTCTAAGTATCATACCAGCTATCAGCCTTCTTAGCACTGTAATCAATCCATCCTCCTCTGCTGGAGACCTGCAGGGCCCCAGTGTCAACTGGCTTTACAGAGCCTCTCTCCTGCATCTCTCTCACACAGACCCCTACAACCACACTGCAGGGTATAGGTCTCTGTATCAAAGCATCTCATTGTCAGTTTTTCCAGTCTTTACTAAAAGAAACACTCTTCTGCAGCTACCTGTTTCTTGGCCTCTATCTCAGACGGCTAAATCTTCTTTCCTGAAATGCTTATTGCCACTCAGTCTGAGGATTTACAGAGCACGGGTCCGTTAGGAGACTGCAGAGAAAAGGTATGTGACAACTCATCACAGCCTGAGTTAAAATTACAATAATCTGTAGTTGGAAAGGCCATCTGCGTTGTTATTTAGAGGCCTGATTTGCTGAGGGACCATGAACGACCACAGAGAGAATGCCCTGTCAGAGAATCCTTAAGCCTAAAACTTTTGGACAGAAGATGCAGGCTGGTTTAAGAAATCTCATTTCCCCTCTCTTGTTTTCCTATTTGGTCTGTTCCCAGTATTTTATGTCCTCCCTTCACCTCTCTTTTTTAGTGTTTTTGCAGCATTAGAGGCGAATATGGAGTAAATGTTTCTTTGTATGTTGTGCAGAGAAGGACTACTTTGTTCTTTCTCTGCCTTGATGGGCCTGGGATCTCTGGTAACATGCTGCCTGTTCCCCATGACTAACACACTTTGGAAGGAACAACACGCCATCTCAAATGACTTTTTCCACAGTGGAAATGCCTGGATCTGTAACCCTGTAACTCGAAAACAGGCAGCTTGAGTATCCTTCTGAGGCCAGACCCAGTGTTCAGTAAAGCAAGTTTTTATTAAGGGTGCAAATTTCTGTCTGAAATTCAGCCAGTTCAGAGAAGAAGCATCCAAGCCTGTGGCTTTCAAGTGCAATGAAGTGTGGCATAGAGCCCCCCAACCTGCCTCAGTCCCTGGCAGTGGGCACACATGTGCAATGCAGCATGGGGCCAGGACAGAGAAGCAGAGCAGTGTCTCTGCAGTGTTGCTCCAGGCCATCGTGGCCACGCTCCTTCCATGTTCAGCATTCATTTGTGCAGACTCAGCTTCTGCCTCTCCGTGCTCAAACACACATTCCTGGTCTGGTTACACAGACACCATTCATCAGAATGATGTGATAAAATGCTAGTGACCCTCAGGTTTGGGAATAAAACCAAACAAACCAACCGTGTTATCTTTAGCTCATCCCCAGCACCGCTACCCATTTGAAGTCCCAGCTTCCTCAGTCACGTGTGTGAAAGCTTGGGCCACAGTCACAGTCGCACAGACTGTCATCATAACCAACAGTCCCAAGCCTTGATGAAGAGGGCGTGAAGAATGGGCCCAGAGTGGGAATGTGCCTGCCTTTGGGTGACTGGGGAAAGCAGGAAAAATGGCATATTCAAGGACAAGCCCTTCTTTTCCAAAAGAAACAGCTCTGTGGCAGCTCAGACAACATTTGAAGAGGACATGTGAGTGTGTGTACAGGTATATGCTCACATAAACACCCTCACCAGACCAGTCATACCCATCACTCTGTGTGTCTAATGCCCAGTCAGACTGGGGAAGCAAATACAAGTTAGCCTAGATGACTTAAGAAAATGCTTTGTGCAGGGAGGTCTCGTTCTGGCAAGATTCGTGATGTCAGATTATGTCCTTGTTGCATGCCCTAAGATGCATAACCACATTTCTCTTCCTGCATGCTGTATCCCTGTTACCTGGAGCATCCTCTTCCAGTATATCCTTCCTCAAAGGTCAGCAAAGTGATGATATACTCTTCTCAGCACTAAGTACTAATCATGCAGGGTCAGAAAGAGAATAAGACTGGAGAAAACTGGTTTACATCTCCCTGTCATTCTGCTTCTTTTCTCTCCTTTCTTCTGTTCTTCCCCAGAAATTGTCAATCCTTCCCTTTCCAACCCAAAAGCAATCAAGCTGAAGCAAGATAGTGGGGTGCAGAGGGTGATCTGAGTCAACCCCTTTTATATCAATTTCAGTTCCTGTTGGGTGTTCTCATGACATTTCAAAAGACTGCAATCCTAATGAAAACCACACAAGCTCCTGAAATTAAGTTAACTGCTTTTGTAAAAATGCAGGGGTGGGAGGATGGAGGGAGGGGAGGGGGGCTGAGAGGAAAGAAAAAGGAAAAGGGAAAGAAAAGAAAATGGGAAAATTAAAGAAAAATCCCTTTCAGGTTGTATTCATGCATGTAAAGACCGTATTGTTTACAAAGCCTTATTCTGCCCTGTAAACAAACACACTTGTAGTTACTGCAGAGCAGAAAAGCTACAAAGATTTTCTATTTGACTATTTTTGCCTTAAGAAACCAAAATAAAATAATTCAGACAGCTTTTTTTTTGGTGCAAGGTATCACTCTTGGGGTTTTTTTCCATATCTCTTTTTGTATTATCTTGTCCATCAACAGATCAGCATGTTGAAAAGCCTTCTCTTTTCCTAATAATAGGGTTTCCTAAGCAGCACAAATCCAGTATTTTTTCAGAATGTTGCTGACTTAGACCATAACTTCTTCCTGTGTCTATACAGAGCTGAGCACAAAAGAACTCCAAATCCTGCTTCACTATTGATTATTCTAATGTAAACTGAAGTAAAATAAAATACTTACAGTTCTAAAGGGAAGTAGCTCGGGGGTCCCAAAATCTAGAGGTTAAAAATAATTATACAGAGAGAGTGAAAAAGACTGTAGAATCCCTAGCCAGCCTGCAGTGGAAAGAGGATATACTGCTTAGATCCCAGAAGAAAGGCTGTTTTGTGGGGCATTATTATTGAATAAAAAAGTATAAGGAGCACATCCATCAAAAAATAGACATATAGCTAAGCCTTTGCCTGTCAGAGTCCAAGAAGCATCTGGACTATGCTCTTAGTTATATGGTTTAGTGTTTGGTAGTCCTGAAAAGAGCAGAGGTGGACTTGATGATTTTTAAGGGTCACTTGAGATATTCTTGATTGAGGTATTCTTGCTTGAAAGATTCTATAATTCTACGATTGCAACATTTCTTGGCCTATTTTTAAAAGAAATGTTCTTCAGTGATTTTCTCAAGTCATAGAGCATGTGTAGAATGAACATCCAAAGCAACAAGAGCCCAGCAAAAGGATAATAGCTTAGTGCTACCCATTTCAGCAGCCCAGCTGGCCAGATGTCAACCCATCAATCGAATTTGGGCTTGTTAGCCATTTATTCACTTGGGCAAGCACCTTCCTTAATGCAAGCAAGTATACTCACCCCTCCACATCTCCAGAAATTTTAAAATTTCATTCCTGAGTCTTTCTGTTTGGTCTCCTGCTAAAGTAGTGGGGACTTATTCTGGGAACTGAAAACTTGGTGATCAGCCCTTTTCAGCACATCAAGGAATGGTTAAAACCAAGTTTGTCCGACTTTGATGATGACCAGAGAAGAGAAGCCAGAATTAAAAATCAAATCAACACTTGGCTTTCCATGCCTCTCTGTTAGGTTCGTTTTTCTATGACCACTCCCAAAGTAACCTTTTGCTTTTTCCCTAATTTGTCAAGGATCACATTTTGAGCCCTCATCAGATTTTCCATTCTCTGACTCTCCTTCAAGTGTTCACCCCTCAGGTTCCTGTTGAAAAAATCTTGGACTTTGGTGGAGCACAGGTCAGTATGGAAGCCCCCATCCTATAGAAGGTTTGGATATATATGATGATTTCAGACATAGAACGTGCTCAATAAATCCACTGGCATCAGTAGATTTGCTTAGAGTCCAGGACCATGGCCTGGCCCTTTCTGAGTCACCTTGTGGTTCAGATAACCATTGACAAATGAATTGGAAAAAGCCTCATCATGCTCTCATTTTCTAACCAACTCAGAGAAAACAAAAGATTTTAACAGGATGACAGGAGACCTCTGGCAGGATTTTCATTGCATTTCTCATAACTTCTAGTGTATACAACAGGGAAAAATCTCTCATTCCTGGTTGTGATGAGCTTCATATATTGTGAAATCCTCCAGAGTTTCAACATGAGAGTGTGGCAATTTCTAGCAGTACAGAGCTTAAACTCATGGGCCTGACCCATAATGTCAAGAAAGCTGAAACTTGGCATTGCCCCTAATTGTATGGGAATCATTATACACATTTTCTTATAGTCAGAGTTATCCACTCCAATGCCAAGATGAACAGGGAAAGCAAAGTCATTAAACACACTCAAAAGGAAACAAAGTTCACCAGAAACAACTTCAGACTATGGACCTCACCCAGAACCCGAGATGCAGAAGCTTGGGTAGATATGTTTTCAAGAGGTTTTTTAGAACAAACAAGTTGAAAGAAAATATGTCACCTTGAGGAGGGAAACTTCAAAACAGTAATTTTCTCTCTTTCCATCTCTCCCTCATTCTGTCTTCACCAGTATCCTCAGGCAGCTGGAAGAACCACCAGGGTGATCTCAGTGGTAAACAACGTCCAACATGTTTTTCCCCGCTTTTGATAATGAGCTGGTTTCATCAAAGCTTGGCCCATTTGGAGAGGCTCATGGGGAGTTCAGACCCACAAGGCTTCCTCCTTTGCAATGTGCTTTCAAAAGTTTCCAGGACAATGACATCATGAGAAAAATGCCTGTCTCCTGTTGCCTAGACAAGTTTTGGGAGAGGTGTGCCTCTTTGCTCTGCTCTGCTTTGCTTCAAGTGGGGAAGTTAGACACAGTAGGCTCAATTTTTCAGAAAATTACAGCAACAGCTCAGCTATCCAGAGGTACAATTGCACCTTCAAGGCCCTTCAAGAAGTGGCCTGATTTGCAGACACCTCAGGTAGTTCACAGCATTCCACTACAATGCACACATTTTTACAAACATGATGATGTAAGTGGGAGGTTTTGGATGCTGAGAACTTTTGTTGGTCAGACTTGTGGTTACATGAGCCATGCCTTAGCTAGGCAGGGTCTCAGTACAGAGAGCGTATTGCCACTGCAAGGTGGCTCATGAGCTCCTGGCCGTACAGATCCTCCAGTGATCCCTCCATTAGCACCTGGTATTGCTTCCCTGTTACTCATTTAGGCCACTCTGCTACTGAGAATACAGCTCATGCATAGCTCTTCAGTGTGGAGTTAAACTACGTGGCTCAAATACCACTCTGGGTTTGTCTGGGATGAGAAGGGAGCATGGGAAGGAGGATGGGTGTCAGTGGGTAACCCACACTGAGCTCCACTGGGCTGCAGCTCATCCAATTTGCCATGCTGGTCCTCCCAGCTGGAACAGAGGAGCTCAAGGCTTCATGGCAATATAGACCAAAATGTTTGTTCCTTCCCCATGGATCTGGGCTGAAGCTAAACTTGGCTTTTCTGCTGGTGAAGAGTGGACCTGAGGTGGATATTCTTCATAGTGCAGGGCTGACTGGGAAGGGGAGAAGCAAGGGGTTAGGCACAAATGACTGGTGCTGGGATCAACATCACTCCTATGTAAACACACAGTGCAGCTCCTTCCATAAGTTAAAGCAACAGTATTTTTGGCTCTCCAAACCTGTCTTTTGGACAGGCAAAGGATGTGTCAGACTAAATGTGTTGCAGGCAGCTGCCAGCTTTGCCTAGGCCTAGAGTCCGCCCTGTGCACAACTCTCCCACACATTCCTAGCACTAGATGTGGATAGGACTCTAGCTCAGGAGAAGGAAAGTCTTAGAAATTACTCTTCCAACCTGCTGAAAGCACATGTTACTGCAATGGCTACCAATGGAGTTTATTTATATACATTAAGTGCTAATTTCCCCTCTCTCACGTTTGCAGCCATAGAGCCAGGCACAGCCCACAGGACTTGTGCACATAGAGCAGAAAACACATCTGTAGCGCCAGATCCCCCAGAACTACACAGCTGTTTGCAGGACTGGAAACCACTAATGCTACCAAGGTTCCTTCCAGACAGTATCTTGCAGCTGAGTTAATTCTCCTGCCAAGCAATTACCAGTCTCTGCACATGAAGAGGAAGGAAGAGCAATGGACACAATGAAATCCAGTGCTCTGGGCCCAAAAGTGGGAGACATGGACTGCAGCACTCCCACTCCACTGCATCCCCTCTAAGATCTCAGTCAAATTGCTTTATTTTCTGTGGTTCTGCTTTAAGGCAAGGTTAGTAATGCCCACTCCATAAGGGGAGATAGGTGGCCAGTAGTATTTCTACAGCCCTGCAGCATGTGCTCAGCTGGATCAGATCCCACAGTAGCTGGGGACCAAAGTCCCATCAGTAAGATTGTTGCCCTCTGAAAAAGAACATTTTTCTGTTTTGCACAACATCTCTTGCCACTCCATCCCCTCCTTCCAGCCAAGCTGTCTACCTGCTCCCTGAAGCAGGAGGCTGCAGATCCCCTGTGGGGCGATCCATAGAATAGCTGCTCCTTTTTCCTGACTGCCACTGTTGTTTTCCAGTAGCTCTCACATCTGACTGTCTGGTCAGTTAAAGCTTGCTACTGTATCTATATGGTCAGGACTGGCTTTTTCCATATATGTTACCTTTGCAACATTTAATTTCCTATTCTATAACTAATCATTTGTAATCACATTGCAACTCTTTCCATTTAGTTTTTTATTTGACTACCCAGATCATTACTGTATCATCTGTATTTTATCAGCTCACTGTTTATGCCTTTTTTGTGGAGGATAATTTCTGAATACCCTAAATGGTGATCCCAGAAGGATTCTCAAACGACACCATGGGTAACCTCCCTCTATTGTGAAAGATGACTATTTCAGCCTATTTTATTTTCCTGTTCCCTTCAACTTGCCATTATTCTAAGAGAGGAGCTTCCCTATTGCCCCAAGAGAGTTTATTTTCATTAGTCAACCTTTAAAACTGCTCTTTTGAAAATTTGAGTGGTTTAGATCTGCTAGACTACCTTCCTCCATGTGCTCACTGACTCTTAAAAGAACATTGTTAGATTTAGAACTTGCTTTCCCACTACAAAAACACATGGCTCATGATATTAGTGTTATACTTACGCATATTTATTTCCATTGAATTTATGGAACTTTGTGAAATTTGCCTGTAACCTGTCCCAAAAGGTGAAGTCACAATTGCCACATTCAGGGATTTAACTTAGTGCTGGGGTATCCCTTAAATCAGCACCACCATTTCAGCTCATCTCAGACCACAGGGTGAATGCAAACTCCTCTGCATCTTCTCCTCCTCACTTCTGATTCTTCTCCTTCTGATACTCTCACTTGAGCAAGTTCCTCCACTTTATTCAGCATAAGAGCTGGGTCTTGCATGAGAACTGCCCACAGCCAAACATGTTGGTCCTGCTGCACCAAGAAGCAGTCATTTATGGGGCCTGACAATGTAATGTCCCCACGACACTCTCTTAAAGCATTTGTCCCCTCTGCATGGGGATGCACAAAATTCCCTCTGTGCTTTCTTCTTTTGCAGCTATTTAAATTCCATCAGCATTTCTACAGACACCACCAACATTTGACAGGCTGATCAATACTACATCATAGTCCCACTAGTACTAATGGTCTCTAGTGACCCCCCATCTCTCTAGAGTCACAGTAAATAGATACTCTGTGGTAGGTGTTGATGTGATTAGCTTGTTTCCCTTCTTTGACGTTATGCTTTCTGTAATATAGAGAGCCACCCCCCACAAGCACTATCAGATCTGTCTTCCCAACCCCTGGGTGGTAAACTAATGTTGTCATTCATATTTATCCATGAGTAAGTACTCTGAAATGCAGACAGCTGAGGGGCCCCCAGTGTCAGCCTAGACCATAAGCTCCCCAGGGCAGAGATGGCATCTCTACTGCATATGTAACCAAGCTGTGCAACTTTTCAGACTTCACCACTTCTTCTGGTGAGGGGATTTGGCTGAACCACAATGTTCAAAGATTAAGTGGTGGAAATTTTTCCAGTTCTCCAGGTTTCACTCAGACATCTTCAACAAAAAGGCTCATGAACCTCTGGGAGCCTTTGGATGAACTTTTGCCAGAATTGCAGATGGTCACTGAAACATAAGGCCAGATAAATTTAACAGAGCTTCTGGGTTTGCCGCTAAAGTTTAAATGTGAGTTCTTTCATCAGAGGCACTCTTAAATCAAACTGGGATCTCTTAAAGCACAGTATCTTAGTGATGATTCTTATCCACATGTGAATTTTGCCATTCAGGTCAACACTCTGTCAAAAGCAGATATCAACATATGTGGTTCTGCATCCATCTCCCACGGCGCAGTACTACACTTTGCTAACTTTCTCCAGACTCAAAAAGACTCTTCTTTGCTTGGAGACAGCCACAGCACAGCCTGGCTAGATCACTTTCAAGTGACTCCTTTATCTTTGACAATTGTTTTTTCCTAACAGTGCTTTTCCTCTGGATGAATCTGCTTATACAAAGTCAAAGCTTTGAACATGTTGTATTAGGTAACAGAAAAATTCAGCATAGCTAAACTATGCCATAAGGTCTTTTCTACCCCTCTTCTCCACTGCAGAGAGAGAACAAAGGTTCCGCCCCAGAAAAGCAGGAGATGGAAGGGGAAGGACTGGTGGGGCTGATTGTGAGGCTGTAGGCCTTCTCTTCCTGTGGATGCACAAGGAAAGAAGGAAGGAAGGAAACCAGGCAGGCAATATCACACTAGCTGTAAGGGGTGGGTTAGTGGGAAGAAATCTGCCTGTGAAACATCTTTATGAAACCTCAAATTCACTGGAATAAAAAGACAAAATGCAAAAACTACTTAGATGCAAAGTGAGTACTGTCATTAAGCTCTTCCCTTTGGCATGAACTGCTATCATTGACAGCCGTTTCTCTGGTTTTCAGAAGGTCCAGGGCCTTTCATAGAAGAGGAGAAGATCAGTCACACAGGGATTGTGTGTCTCCCTAAGACATTTGGGAGAAAAAATTGTCACTTTTAGATTCTGTGTATGGAGATTAGTGGAGAGCAAAAAGGAGGAGATAGTCATCTTGTAAGAAGATATAATAATGCCCTGTATTTATTTCTGCTGAACACAGGGGCATTGACCATCATCTTGTTTTCTAAACCTTTGGTTTAGGAGAGGCTGAACACATTTTGGGGGAAGCTTCTGGTTAAGTGGCAGAACAAACATGTCGATTCACCATTCATGCTACAGTGTGTTAAAGTATATTATTAAGCTCAAAGTATCTTGAGGACTGCCCAAAACACAGCCCACATCTGTCTGTCTTGTAACAGTTCTTCTTTCATAGCCAACTGCCTACAATGAAACAGAAAATTTATGTCACAGCCCAAATAAAGAGGCAAGTGATTCATCAGCATCCAAGATTTTAAAAGATGGGGTTGAAGGGCTTGTTAGGTTTTAAATTATAAAGCAAAAAAAAAAAAAAGATATAAAAAAATAAAGGGGTGGTTTTGATCAATACTGGNTACAGTGTGTTAAAGTATATTATTAAGCTCAAAGTATCTTGAGGACTGCCCAAAACACAGCCCACATCTGTCTGTCTTGTAACAGTTCTTCTTTCATAGCCAACTGCCTACAATGAAACAGAAAATTTATGTCACAGCCCAAAAAAAGAGGCAAGTGATTCATCAGCATCCAAGGTTTTAAAAGATGGGGTTGAAGGGCTTGTTAGGTTTTAAATTAAAAAGCAAAAAAAAAAAAAAAGTATGAAAGAATGAAGTGGTAGGTTTTGATCAATACTGGAGTCTGTATTCCACAGCAGACAAAGTAGAAATGATATCCCAGTACTTGTATTGTCTTCCACTTCTTTGCTTCCTACTATGCCTTTCCCCCTACCATCTCAAGAGTCACAACTCGTATTAAAGGTGGATTGCAAAACTGTCCTGTTCATCTACCTTTGGATATCTTAAACAATGTGGCCAATGTCACATGAAATTGACCAAAAGACAGCATGAGGCCAGTGTGAGTATTTCAGTTTCATCTCAACCCCCAGGAAAACACAGGTGCAAATCAAAATGTGCAAAACCTTTCACCATCTGGGGCAGAAACTGATCAGTGAAGGCGATTGGGGTTGGAAATAATGTTACTGCCCCCACCTCCAGACAGAGAGCAATAATTTTTCTTCTAAAAGCAAAATGGAAACAAAGCACCTCTAAAGGTATAAAAGCTCTTACAAAGCCAACAAAGGTATTTCTGTACAAAGTCTACAAGCCAGCATTGCAGCGCTTCCCCTTTATCTGGCTGCTGCCTCCCCATGGTGCACCTGCCTTTCCCCTTACCCTTGTAAACAAGTTATCTTCCACAAGCTAGGGCATATTTTTCTCCTGTTTTAACCCATGACCTAAAAGCTTGTGATGAAGTTGTATAAGCTTCTTAATGAAATGATCAGAGGTATAATAACACAGTAATAATGTACCTATCCTACATTATGTGTCTTATCTGAAAAACAATCACCCACAACTTAAGAAAGCTCAAACAGCTGAAAATCCAGTAGATGATAGAAGGTCTGCTCAAAGATGCTGGGCTAAGGTCTGCAGAGACGTCAGCGTGGGAGTGAGCCCCAAAAGTGTGGAAAAAAAAGCATTAATGTCTCAAATACCATCAGCTTCTATCTTTTCCCCTGGCATCTTCCCTAAAGACATACAGAGGGATAGGTCATCCCAAATCACTGTAAAGAGCTTCCACTTGCCATATTGGGCTGTTTCAGGACTACATTGCTAATCCTCAACTGACTTGTGCTCTGCTGTCCAAGGCTACCTCTCAGTACCCATCCTGATGTACACCCTGCACACCTCTAGAGTAGCACACCTGTTTATGTCCTAGGTGCATGCAGGGAAGTAGCTCCTTGAGGCCAGGAGCTGCAGAGCCGGGCTGATGACAGCTGGCAGTGCTGCAGGTACAGAACCCACAGCTGAACCAAGGTCAGACATGTCCATGGTCAGAGTGGAGAGGAATAGCCAAAGTTGCTCATTTTCAAGTGCTGGCTTCTGTCCATGTGCAGAACTGTGTCACAGGCACCACCACAGGGCAGAAAACATGACCATGGAAATCCATGCAGTGTTTGGAGAACAAAATGTTCCAATGTGTTTGGCCTGTGATCCCTTGTGCCACAATCCGACTCTGTGCCTTTCTTTAGTCAATCAAGGCTGTAAAAAATACATCTGTGTCCTCCCACCACCGAGCAAAGATGCGGCCTCTCCAGCTCAAAGGGAGGGAATTTATGAAATGCCAACATTAAGCAATGCCATCCATTTGGAACAGTACGAGGCTTGAACCTCAAGTACCCTGTAGATATATTAATCAACTCTTTTTAAAAATTATTATGGCTCCTATTTTCACTTCTTATTAGGTCTTCTCTGCAGATAAGTATGATCTGGTGGACACATTGGTGGGATCCTTTCTACCCATTCCAATGCTTGGTTTTATCTACCCGCTTCTAAAGTGGAGATTTAATGTTCATATTAAGAATATCCAGATGGCACTAAGGTAATTAACAATAAGGAACAGCATGCCTCAAGACAGGCCAAATTCCAGCTGCCTGAGGTCTGGAGAAAAAAGAAATCTCTTTAGAAAATTAGCCCAAAAATTGTCCATAAATTATATTTTCCCAGTTTCTTAAGAAGCAGTAGGCAACAGCCACCACCCAGTTTTCTCATCCAGCTAGTTCATCAGATCTAGCACAAGGATTTCTACAGTCAAATAAAACAGGCAAACAAGTAGAAGCATCTCAGGACCCTGGGAAAAGCCAAAGGCAGACACTCAACTTCACTCTGATATTTATTGTTGCCTCTGGGAGGCACTGAGTGTCAGCTTGAGGACTTGCAGGAGAAATTCAATATCAGGTCTCTGGAATGGTGCAAGAAGGATAATTAATGTCCCCTGAATTTATTAAGAAGTATTCATAAGCACAAAATGCACAGAAATCAAACTACACCTGAATTGCAATTAAACTTTTCCATTTTCTGATCTGTATTTCATCACGCAGCCTTCCTTCCTTCTCTCATTCACCTTCTTTACGCATTTATCATCTTTGCTTTCCGGCCAACAAACTCCCTCTAGGGATGGTCTGCTGGCTGCTCTTCCCGCCCCCTCAGTTGACTCTTCCTGGGTTGCCATCCCACTGCCTGTGCTCTCATGCCCCATGCTGAGCACTGAGAGCTTAGAGCCATCATTTCTGCAGGTGACAGCATTGCCCTGGGTCTGCACCACACCTGGAAGATGCTGACGTGGCCTCTGAAGCCTGGCAGCACATCACAGCCCTCTCTGCTGACAGCCATGCAGAAGCAGAGGTGGCCCTGCCACCCTGCCTCTGCTTCCCATGACGCCTTCAATTCCCGCTTCAGTGGAGGGGATTTGAACAGAAGGTGATCGATTGTAGATTCATTGAGCTTTGCAGTAATACACAGCATCCTTGTCCATTATCTTCCTTCAACAATTATCTGTCTGATTTCATTGTTTCAAGAATAGGTAATTAATAATTATATTGCAAAAGGCACTAGAAGCGCAAAGCTCCAGTTGGTCTGAATGTGTTTATTTGGTTTGTCTGTAGCAAGAAAACATGAGTATTTTAGCTAAAATATGTTGCAATTTTATGTTTTAATGTTTTCATAGGAATGTAGGAGCTACCATCTAAGGGCAACCTGAAGTCCTGTCACCCTCTTGTCCTGGATCCAAAAATGATAGGTACTTCAGGAGGTGTGCTGAATGGCATGTCAGATATATTCCTCAGATCTGCAGATAAAGAAATTATCTCAGGCTCCAAAGCCTCCAAAGTCTAATGTCTCAGCCACAAAAGGATCATTATTGATGATCATGATAATGCATTTCCTTGGTGTCCTTTTAATATGTGTCAGGAACCACCTAAATTATTGGTGAATCTGTTGGAACATCACAAGTTAAAGCAAGACCATAACATTGGTCATTCTTCCCTTAGCTTTGGGATATACTTTCAGCTGGCTACTTTAGGTACTTGATCATGCTCTTTTCAAAATACTTATTTTGAAATTTAAAAAAAAATCAAAAACCAAAATAAAGTCTAGTAAGAAGTTTTCCAAATAAGATTATTAAGTGGATTTCATATGCTTAGCTACCTTGAATTGATCTAATGCTACTGCAGAAGAGGCACTCGGCCAGTGACAGTCTTCATCTTTCCCTGGGGTTCACGGTGTGGAGAGCAGGTGCTCCGCACAGGGAAGAGGCAGTGCCTGTTCCAGCAAGGCAGCGCTGCTCCCATCAGACAGCGCTGAGTACAGCTCGGGATGCCCGTTTTGGGATGGCCTCCACCCCGGCCCCCGCCGGCCAGCTCTGCTCCGGCAGGCTGCCGTGCATGTGAGGATCCACAGCAGGCTCCCTCAGACCACTCGCTCAGAGGGGAAAGGCCGATGTGCTGCAGCAAGCTTGAGGACTTCATGGCCTCTTTGGGTGGTGGCTATCAGCTTCAAGGGCCTTCTCAAGGCAAGCAGAAAATGCACCAATTTCATGTGGTTTCTAGCCAAAAGATGAATTTCACCACTCTGTCCCTGGAGGAGTGAAATGGATCAGTCATGAAAAACAGAGCCCTATTACTGCTACACTGGAGATGTCCCCTGAAGAGGAAGTTTGTTCAGGTTGTAAACAACACATAAACTTACAGAGCACAATCTGCAGCCTCTACAGGTCACAGTACCCGCTGGACAGACAAATTTAGCCTCTGCTAATCAGTCCTTTCATATTCAAGACTTCACCCTCCCCTTATACGCTCACATACTCTTTTACATCCCTTCCTTTCATCAGCAGGGAATCACCCCACCTGAAGTTAGTGGTCAAAAGCTTGGGAGCCTTCTTCACGTTCCCTGTCCCGAAGGGGTGCATTGCTCAGCAGGGAGTGCTGGGGATGCTGTTCTCACCCAGCTGTCCTCAGGATCCCAGCTCAGCAGTGAGTATGGTTATGAGTGGGTGAGATGGAGATGGGGGTGCAGTTAAGCAAGGACTTTACCATTCTCAGACCTGGGGGCTTGTACTGGTCCGCACCATTTTTTATTCTGCTCTTCATCCCCAAAGAACAAACCTTATTTTAACCTGGACTGTTCCTAATTTTGCCAGACAGCCTACAGCAGTCAGCAAGGCACTAAAAGACACTCACCTTACCCTGGAGACTCTAGCCTAGCTACTTCTCCCAAGTCTCCAAGAAGGTCATGTGGATTTGTACAAGACCAGGGAAATAATGCAACTTTCACATTTAAAACTTTGTCTTCTCTTTGTTGGGAAATATTAGTTCTTTCCATCATGTCAGGACACTGTATTTATACCCCCATGCCCCATTTCCATATGTGGAACAAGGACATTAAGTCTTGCCCCACTGTGGTCAGTGTGCAGATGAAGAGGTCAAAGCAGATGCCAATACCTGACCAGAGGAGAATGATTATTCATTAGCATGAGGAATAAGTTTCACATGGTAAAACTTCTGGAAGAATTTCATTTAGAGGGGTGAATTCTAGGTCTGAGTAAGTCAGGGCAGACCATTTATCTCAGTACTAACACTGTACCAGTGAGGGGTTTGGTTTTCTTTTAAATTCAGATGCCAAGCTGAAATTTGGGCTAGGTTTGAATTGATGGCTTGGCATCAAGCTAAAATTTTAAGTTCTGAGGGAACAACAGAAAAAGTGCCTGTCTTTTGTTTTGCTCCAGCTCCAAATGCTTCCTCCAACTCAAAGCAATTGGAAACTATTTAATTTTTTCTTCTCACTTTCATTTTTACCTTGTGGGATTTTTCTGTTAAACTGCATTAGTTTTGCACTTCTAAAATATTTCATACTGTTGCTAACAAAAAAAATGAAAAGCCCTATTAAAAAGTCCTTACATAAGACCCTTTCCTCTATGATTTACCATTTTTCCAGGTTCTCTCCACTAAAAACAGTACATGTCATTTTGCCCGAGACAATGGCAGTCAATCTCTGTTTGTCAAACAATTCCTGTTTGTTAGAAGAGCAGGATGCCCTTCTGGTGTAAGGCATATCTGACCTGATACCTCTATGAGATCACTGAGCCAGGAGAGCACCAAAGCAACTGGCAACACCTTTAGGACTAAGAGGGCAATGCAAAGAAGCCAAACTGTTGAATCAGTTTAATTCACTGCTGCCTGCAAGGATGGCACAAGGCAAGGCAAAGGTCATGTTTAAACAGCCTATACCTGTCGTAAATAGTCAGTTCTTTTTTCTCCTGTGCGTTATACCCACTGTGTGTCTCTGTTTGCCCCAGCCTTTTCCTGAGCTGAAGCCGAGGGATTTTTCCATGTCCCCGAGGAGTGTGTTAGAAAAGCAGTGTTTATGTTAAGGGACTTCATTAACATTACTAGTCAGGCTGTAGTACCCAGAGACCATCACAGCGAAAACGAGACCTTGTTCCTTTGCGTCATTGGCCCAAGCAACCACCAGGCTGAAACCTAACCCTGGCTGCTTGCCTTCAGGGGAAAAAATAAGAAGGGTAAAGTAAACAAGGCCCCTGTTCAGCTTTCCTGAGCCTAGATGAGAATTGCTTGCAATTATATATCAAAACTCGGAGCTGACTCTGAGCAGGCTCAGCTCTGCTCCTCTGCAGCCACAACCATGGGAAGAAAATCCATGCCCGCAGCTTGCAGCTGCTCTGACCAGCCACCTCCACCCTGAGCCACGAATCCAGGAAACTCTTAAGTACATGCTTAAATCTACCATTCCTCAGGACAGCACTGATTTGATACCAGTGGGGCTTAAAAGCAAGCATGAGGTTACAGGCTTTCCTGAACATGCTTGCTTTACCGAGCCTGGTTTTCAGACATTCATTATTTTATCCTGATGACAGCTGAGGTTTGGGGTTTTTTGGCTGCCAAGCTCAATCCCCCCACTCTTCTTTCCATCATGGCAAGCTCAGCCATGCTGTCCCCACTGCATGCCTGCCCCTGCCAGTTCATCCCACTCAGCGAGCTCCATCACGTCTCCTGCTCCTGCTGCACTGGCTGCTCAGCTGCCTCTGCTCTGGTGGGGATGCCTGGGGGTCATGAATGGCCACTTGCCTGCAGCTAAAACCCCCCAAGCACCAGGTGCAGATGCACCAGGGTCCCCTGCATCACCCCATCCCCTCACATCCTAACCTGTTCCTCATTCTTGGGAAAAGACAATTGGTTTCCACCTTCCCTGTGAGCTTTAAAATTGCCCCACGTCTCAACAAATCAACTGCATGGAACCAGAGGAAGGGTGTCAAGTAAAACCAGTCCTGCCCTCATCTTGTAGCCTCTGATGTTATCTTATGTGAGTATAAAGAAATTCTCCAAACAGACTTGCAGAATCTAGAGATCATTGTGCTGAGTGGATTTTATATAGTTGACCGAAAAATTTAAGCTCTGGATTTGAAGTGACAGCTGAAGCAATACAGCCTTATCTCACCATTAATTTCCCCTCCTTCCCCATACTGTGTAAGCTAACTAGGCTTCTGACCAGACAGCATTCCATGTGTCCTCTTCTCTTCTCTTCTCTTCTCTTCTCTTCTCTTCTCTTCTCTTCTCTTCTCTTCTCTTCTCTTCTCTTCTCTTCTCTTCTCTTCTCTTCTCTTCTCTTCTCTTCTCTTCTCTTCTCTTCTCTCTTTTCACAATTCATAATGATGCATTTAATTAATAGTAAATGTGCATAGGAGTTTTCTGGGCAGCCATATGACAGCCACATTAACACCATATGAGCTCAAAATTGTTTATTGTTATTATAGTAAATACCAAAGTGAATTAAGAAGGATTGATCGGACACTTACTGTGACTTGACCAAATATATACATATTTAATAATAGTATGTTTCAAAAGAAGAAAGAGAAATGCTGGCAGAAGAGAAATTCAAATATATATGCCTCTTCCTTGTTTGTTTGTTTAAAAAAATAACTAATTAGCTGAGCTGTGTGGCCATATTTGAAAGAAACAGAAGTATTCACTGTGTTTAGTACCACTACACTAACCCAAGGTGACACCTACAGAAATAACTTGGAAGTGTCACTGACAATCAATCAATCCCTTATGGTCACAAACCCATTTAAAAACCATAGCATCAAAGGTGCTTAATTAGTTAAAAAATTAATAGGGCATTTAAAATCCCACGGACAGACAGAAACATGTCGGGCTGGGAGGAAGGCAGGAGCAGGAGGGCCCTGCCCGGTATCCTTGTGCTCTCTGCAGGGAAGCACACGGAGATCGGGGCGTCCCCCACGGGGAGTACCCCTGCACTGCACTCACCCAGGGAAACAAAAAAAGCAGGAACCCTTATTGAAAAGATTATCTTTCCCATCAATAATCCCCCTCTAAGAGTTCTTTATTAGTAAACCCCGTGGCAAAACCTGACATATTTACAGCTTGCAGTAAACTTTATGTATCTGGAACAATATTAATAATAAGGAGCCGGTGACCAGAGCAAATCATTCCAGCCTGCAAAAATGATCAAGTGAAAGCTTAATTGTACTGAAAAGAGAGAGTCCTGACAAGTTGAAAATCCTTCCCACACACCCTTTCCAAAAAGCAAACTTTACTAAGATGAAAAAAGTGTGTTGGAGGATTGGAAACATAAGAATACATTTTTTAAAAAAAAAAAAGCCCAAGTCTGATATCACAGGCTGAGCTGAGACAGAAACCTGATCTTTTACATGGAATGGGCAACATTTGGGTCTGTTTTATGTGAATTGCTCCAAGCTGTTTTGGTTAGAAATGTATAGATTTTAAGGTAAGGAGTACCACATAGGCAGTGCAGGTCATTCCCGGTATTGGAAGACGTTCCCCATTACTTTTCAGCTGACAAAGGTAGGGTCCAAACTTTTCTTTCTTTGCTGAGTAACTTATTTGCTTTAACGCTGAGCTGGATTTGGCAAGAGAGACACTTGTATTTTGCTGCCTGATTGTGCTTTTCAACACTCTCATTCCCTCTCTCCCTCCTTTCTAAGGATTATCTTGTTTTAGTCACCAACCTGCAGAAATTTTTATTTTCCTTGTTCCTTCCAATGTTAAAAAAATAAAAATGTTATTGCTCAGTAATTCTACAAACTTGTCTCTGCTGGTGAAAATGGGGAAAATTATGCTGTTTCGAACAATATTTTGGAGAGGATAAATCTGAAAAGCTGTTTTTCAAGTAGGCTTTGTTTCTTATTAGACAGCATTTATGTGTTCTTATTATGATTTTTTCACTAAAAATATTGAAAAATACCTTCCCATTTTGCTAGTCAAAAATATTTCCTTGCCTTTATTTTACTTGATGTAATAGCTCATGAGTATCTTTATATTGACTAAAGAAGAGAACTATTCATGGTTTGGAAAAGGCAATTAGAAATGCCAAACACGGCATAAGAATTTTTGTAAGAATTGTAACAACTTCCAGGATGTTTTCTAAAGTCTGTTTCTGCTACCAAAAAAAAAAAAAAAAATCAAACTTAGTTCCACTTTTATTCTTTTAATTATTTAAAACTGTATTTTGACAGCATCATATTTCTTATACATGCATGTTAAAACAAAGAGGACAAATATTGCAATTCATTTTTGAATGCTTGATATGTGCCATTTGTTGATTTAAAATTTACCACTGAAAAACATAACAAGAAAGCTGTAAAACTCTCTTTAATATGTTACATATTTAAGTAGTGCTTACTTGTCACATTTTGGCTAATACTTACATAGCCTTTTAAAATGAAAATAAAATATCTTGACCATGATGTTGTAATTATGCACAGCGCGTTCGTTCCCTTTCCAGAATGACTCCCTGCTTTATTCTTCTCTGATAATCACACAGCAATAGCTTTCCTATGTGGCAATTTATTTTTTGTCTTCAAGGTATTTCTGCTCTCAGAAGAATTTGCATTTGTAGGGCAGCACGTCCAGACAACGAGCTGCAAATACATATTGCTCTGTCCCCATGTATGTATACGTACAGAGGGATGGGCAGCTGGCGTTGTTAAGTTTTACAGAGAAAAGAAGAAAATCCTACAGGAACCCGCTCCATTATTTCCTGCCTTCAAGCTGTACTGGTTTACCATCAGGGCTTGTGTGTTTGGCACACAAGTTTCCTCTGAGTTTGTCCTTTAGATTTTTATCTGCTTAAAACACGGAGCTTTCTTCCTCAGAGCGTGGGGTCAGATCTTATTTGTTTGTTCACTTTGTGTCATCAGTTGTCACAAGCCACATTCTCACTAAATTCATTTTGCTGCTGTACAATAGTTATAAATGAAGTGAGGGGTGGGAGGGTGACTGCTGGGAGACTTATTTTTTCCTCAACTATCTTCATAAAAATAGACAGAGATTTCATAAAAAGAATGAGGGAATAATTTTGTTTGGAAAAAAAAATAATGCAAGCAGCAGAGATGTGTTGCCTACTGCCCTCAAGAAATTACTAGAAGAGACTTGAGAAAAACATCAACTATTTTTGCCTTGTGATTCTCTTTAATTTATTTTTATTGTCTATTATTATGTAGAGATACATCTGTCCATAAATAGATTGCATTACTTGCTTTCCTAATATAGCTCTGCTAATTAAATCAACCTCAAAAAAAGAAATATTTTCTCATCACATCTTCAGCTTAATTGCCTCAAACTGGGAATTAAAATTTGTTTTAATTTCAGTACACTGGGAAGACTCATATTTAAAAAGAATAAAGTAGCATTCTCTAAACTTATAGTGATTTTCCTTTAACCCGTTAAACTTCCTAATAATTTTGACTTGCCTGTTTGGAAATTTTAAAGACAATACCTCTATAAACACAGCTCTGTCTGTATTACCAGGTACATGCACATATATATATATTCCAAAGGCAGGTTATAAACTGCACCAAGTTGGCAGCTGTCGGGAAGGTTATTTGTGGAGCGAGCACTTTAGCCTAGGGACGTAGTGGGCTCTTAATAATAAGCAAGGGGGGAAAAAATTTAATGTTTTCTTTAAATTAAGACTCGAACAGAATTGCTTTAATGAATATTGGAGGAACTCACAGGCTTCAGTTTGCTCCTACTCTAACAAAATTTCCTTTGTGGTTTTCACTGTAAGATCAAAAGGAGCCAATTAACTTTTCTATAAGGTAAACAAACGGGGAGCTAGAAATATCCCTATGAATGATCCGACTGGCGGGGTCCGGCCTTTTGTTGTTTTCCCTTTATTTTTGGTGCCATTTCCCGCATCGCCAGGGCAGGGGCAGAGGAGGTGCCCCCCGTGCTGGGCTCTGAGGGGACCCGAGCAGGGACTGGGGAGGCAGCTCAGCCTCGTGGGACCCGGGAGGGCGGCCGGGAAAGGCCAACAGCGGCCGACAGCACCCACTCAGAGGAGCCCAGGGCTGGACCAAAGATTGCCCTGGGTGCACTGCAGCTTTTGAGATGCGAGATGTTTCTCAGCACTGAGGAGGATAATATAAACTGAGACCACTGTATAATGGGGGAATGGGAGCATTTCCTCACCCTCACAGACTGCATTCCCTCCCCTACTGCTGGCTTCAACAAGGTCCTCCGCAGCCTGAAAAGTCCCACGCAGGCATAGGAACCCATGGGGCTGAGGGACCCAGGCACAGCTTGGCCATGCTTTATGTCCCAGGGAGAGACGAGAGGGCACACAGCTGGGGTTGATCTGGAGAAATCTGGGGTAGTAGAGAAGCTGCAAGTTCACACACAAACGCAGAGACAAGAGCAGTGGCCAGGGAAGGAGAAACAGAATGCACGAGAAAAAAGTTCCACTAAACCCTCTTCAGTTTTCTTCTCACAGTGTGAAAAAAAACCGCAAAACAAAACAGCACAAAAATATGCAGGTCCTCACTCCCACCTTGCACATAACCAAGAAACCGGCTCTTTTTAACTTTTCCCTTGCTGGATGTTCGCTTGGCTCCCTAACAGAGCCACACTTGCCCAGTTAGCCATGGAACAGCTGCGCTGCTCTCCCAGTGAGTAAACAGAGTCCTCAGGATTGTGCCTCTCCACTGGGAGTGCCACACTGATCCCCCAAACCAGCCCCAGCTCCAGGGAGAAGCCACTGCTCCCCACCATCACCCAGACAGGAGAGCCCGGATGGCTCCCTGCACCTAAGCTAAGTCACTCTGGTTTTAGGGAGCACCAGCTATATTTGTAAATGCAGATAATGGAATAAAATCCCCTACCCTGGGGAAAAAAAAAAAAGGCTTTCTGCAACTCCAGTTATGTTTACTTGAAGTGGCCATTTTGTCTTTGAAAGAGCCACTGAAATTGAGTATATCACAGGCAGGACAGAAAAATGCTCATTTTTTGCTCATATTTTACTCATTTTCTGATTTTCCACAGAAAAGTGGATAATTCAGGAAGGTGTCCGGCCATGCTGATGCTCCTGCTTTGCCTCCAAGGTAGCCCTGTCTGAATTAACTGAAGTATCTCTGATTCACACCACATCACGATGTGGGGCCCAGAGGTGCTGCTTTGGAAACAGAGAGGCTGTGCCTCCAGCCCTCCCAGCCCCAGTAGTACTGCTGCCTAGGAGAGCAGCTGTCACATCAGCCATCAAATATCAGGGTGCAGAAACCCCCAAAAGTTACAGAGGGCACAATGTCTTGCCTTTAGCCATGGAGTCAGAGAGCCTGGGTTTGAAAGGCCAAGCAGGTCTTGGTCATGGCACACAATGTGAAGTTCATCAGCATTAATTGCTTTGCAGGGTCACATCTAGAGCTAGGAGCAAACTCAGCGGTAGTGACACCAAACTCTTTATGGCTCTTGGGTCAGGTGCTGCGGTCACCAGCACCATGGAAATACTGCAGATTGACAGGCTGAAAGATGCCAGGATGCAGATGTGAGTCACACATTTTATCGCTGTGTAAATATCTCAAAATACTTCCAAACCTCTGAATAACAGAGAAATGCAGCCAGCTCCAGGATGGAGGGTAACAGATAGCAAACTGGAACATTACGGAGTAATGGCAGGAAGGAAGGAAGGATTTGCCAGGCTCCCACTCACACCAAAAGGCATCCATGGTGTTTGATGTCTATGCAAAAATATCTCCTCCCTCCCAACAGCACCAAAGAACTGCAAAGCCATCTCACCTGCATGCCCACCCTCAGCAGTTCCAGCCCCAGGTGTCTCCCCAAGTGCCTGGGAGCAGAAAGGCACATCTGCACTCCCGCCAGCCATGGGGTTTGCTGGCTCTCATTTCAGTGCCACAGCCTCACTGGAGATGTGCAGACAGGAAAGTGCTGCTCCAAGGGTTCTCCTCGTGCTGTTGCAGGCTGGTTTCTGCACATGCCATTCAGGAGCACAGAGAGTTTCTGCCCCTGGAAAGAGTGCAGGGGTGACCTGAGCAGAGTGCTCCGCGTCTGTGGGGCAAAGCATCCCACCGTCCTTATGCACCGAACGATTTGAGCAGAGGGGGAAGCAGAGTGATGACTGCAACTGCATGAATAGATTGTTATTTTAACCCTCAAATGGGTTTAATTACTAGGATTTTTTTCCCCTATTCCAAGCAGCAGCTAACAGTTTCTTGGGTTTTTTAGAACAGGCTTTCCTCATCATGTCACCAATACATGAAATGAAGAATTTCTCTGCCCCCCACTCCCAACCCCCACATCTTCCTGTCAGATCCCTTTGGTGGGGAAGGAGAGTTAGCAATATTCACAGATCCCAGTCATTAGGCCTTTCCTGCGTAATTTCTAAAATGCACTAAGAGAAAAGCAGGAGGCGGGGGCGGGGGGGGGGGGGGCAAAGAAAAACTCCTTTATTGTGCTGAGGCTCATAAATTCACTGCAGGATGGTTTATAGCAGCAGAGCGTAGCACCTAACTCAAGTCAATGCAAGAGGTTAATATGAAAGGTTAAGGAACTCGGTTCTGGCTGATTTATGGTTGGACTGTCGGCTTTTATCCTGACCATGCTCTGCAACTGTAGCTTGGGACTCTACAAAGCACAAGAGGGGGTGGTGGTGTTGTTAAAAAAATAATGTGTATTTAGACATTATCCCTGCCCATAAAATAAAGACCCCAAAATTCTTAAATGACCAAGGAACTTTCGTATCACCACATGCCACTGCAAAAGCAAGCACCTCCACTCTTCTATTCCCAGGCTCCCAGACCAGAGGGGATTGCTGTGATCATCTTGTTTGCCTCCTGTGTTACACAGGCAATAGGTTTTTCCCTGAAAGCTGGGTTAAAGCATGTCTTTCTGAAAGCTGCCCAAGCTTAAAATTCCCGAGTGCCAGGAATTGGCAGAGGCAAACAAAGCCTACAGGACAGAGCCCAGGATAGGCAGAGGTGCCTTTGGTGACAATAAAATTATACCTTGCTCCAAGGATGAGCTTGCTTGACTCCAGAATCCAGCCACTGCAACAAAAAAAACATTTTTGCTTGCAGGATGGAAAAATATCCCATGTATCTGGATATTTCTGTTTGCAAGTGCACAGTCAGTGATCTCCCATTATTTTCTCTCCAGTAAAATGACTGGATTAAGCTCTACACAGCCTCCTTCCATGAAATCTACTAGACTGCCTTGCCAAAAATCTTTTCAACCTGCTCCAGCACTTGTCCAGCTGGAGGAGAGCAGAACTGTGTGCAACGTTTGAGTAGCAGCCTTACCAAGTGTCATACAAACTCTGCTCCCGGAAATACGCATTTCTGCTGGTGTCACACTGGCAGTATTTTCATTAAAATACATGAAAAAATTTGCTTTCAGTTTATAAAGTTTCATCTTAATTCCACATACTAGAAGTTTTTAATCTGGCAGTATTAAGGCAGTCATCATCAAGAAATGTGAGTAGATGGATTTAATGTAAGTTGGCTTCATCAAGCAGGCTGTATTCCTGTTTGAAAAGAACAAGCAACTCCTCTCACCAGACTCATTCCTGTGAAGCAGTGTACTGGCAAAAGACTTTTGTCCTCACTGTTTACCAAAACCATTGCACTTTTAATCCGCGAACAATATTAGACTGCTCTGCCTATAGATCTCTGAATCATCTTTCAGTCCCAGACTTAGCATTGTTTATTCTCAGAGTCTTGTGGATGTGCCCTAGATTTACCTCTGTGTAACTGAGAGCCCAGTCTAGGCACTTGGGAGCAGTTCTGTCTAACCACCCATGCTGGAGAAGGGACATAGCGAGGATGCTTTCGCAGTAATATTTTGCAGCAATGATTCAAACCCACAAGAAATTCCTGTGCCTGTAGGTCTATTACTTTGTTAGAGAAAAATTGCATTTGTCCTTTGATTTTTTTTTTTTTTAATATAAGAGCATCTGTCTGTCAAAGCTCTGGGGAGCTGGGCTGTGTGAAGGCTCCAGCCTAGAACTGGCCATGAGGTCTTCCTGCTCAGGAGGGAGGAAGGACTGGGAACCCGAGGCAACTCTCAGGCACTCGGTCTTCCTTTCTCTGCTGTGCAGGGCAGGGTGTAACTCAGCTCTCCCAGCCAGGACACAGTGTCCTCTCAGTGCCTGCCAGAGCCCTTGGCCATCCTGGTGTTTGCCCATGAGGTGCAGAAACCCCACTCCCTCAACTGCCCTTCCCAAGCTGCCCTCCCAGCAGCTGCCTCCCAGCACGGCACACAAAGGATGTTCACATACCAGCTGGGCAGCAGCAGAGGGGACACTGTCCCTGTCTGTTTGCAAATGCTCCCTGCACCAAGGATACGCTCCTGGCCAAAAATAGCCTTTGGGTTTACATGTGTTGGCTAAACAAATCATAAAGCTTTTAACCCCACTTGAAACCCAAATCTCCTGAGGATTTCTAATCAGAGAGAGAGAAATGTACCCTTATGTGTTCAGGAAAGACATTTTTTTTCTTAGCTGTGTAACTAAACTTTTTGTTTTCACTTCAATTTCTTTTTGGTCAATTATGGTTGAATAAGCTCAAATTTTAATATCTGCATGTTTGTGCTACTAGCCACTGTTCCTGCTGCTTCTGGAGAATAGAAGGATAATGGTTTATGGCCCATATGAGGCAGAGAGAGACAGAGACAGAGAGAAACAGAGAGAGAGGACAGAAGTTAACTTTAAGACTCTTTAACCAATTTTTGAAGAACAACTCATGGGCATATTCCTGCTCTTGGCTCTTAAATGATTTGCATAATACTCTAAATGCATAAGATGTACAAGTATCTTTAAGAGCCATTATGCAAAGGTGAAGCATAGAGTAACTTTGCCAAGTTATTGTAATTTGGGAAGGTAGGCATTTGCATAAAGAACTGTAAGTTTTGTACACAACTAGTAAGATGCTTAAATGCTCAGTGTATAGTATTTCAAGTGAAAACTATTGTCTCTCCCTCTCCTCTCTCTTTCCCTAGCGTCAATTGGCATCAATGGTTAAAGGCCTTGGCAGAAAATCTAAATCACAGATAAAGAAGTAATACAAACAGAAAGCCTAATCCTGCTGCCAAGAAGTTGAACAGCAAAAATTTTATTGACGTTAGCACAGTTCAGATCAGGCCCAGGCACACAGAAATTAGGACAAGTTGCTATCTAGATCGCATGAGCCAACATAATGCAGTCTCAGGAGGTTAGGGAGATTTCCCTTTGGAAACACGTCCACCCAAATGCTTGAACTGCTAGAGTTTCGTATGACTAAGAGCAGGAGATAGTTCCCAAAACCCAACTTCCCTCACAGACCTGGACATATGCTTTGTGGACAGCTCCAGTATATATATATATTTCTCTTTTTAGCAGAAGAGAAAGTAGACTTTAAAGTCCACATGCCTGTACTAGTAGAACGTATGTGTAGGTGTACTTTTTGTGTAAAGATGGACTGAAGAAATTAATATTCTTAACACTTCTCCAAACTGTTGCATGCTCTTGCACTCTTCAAGATCAGACATCTTTTTACAAGTTTAATACCGTGAGCAGCCACAGTTGTAGGGAGTCCACACTGCTGTATGTATGTGGACATTCATATTCTTATCAGAGGAATCTTTCAGGAGATTGAAATATCAGCACAACGGCCTTGACTTGGCCTCTGCTTCTGTAAGGAGGCTACGCAAGAGGTGTATCCCCAGCAGATCTGAGCAGCAACATCACTGCAGTGAACTTCACTGGAGGGCTTTTCCTCCAGGGCATTAATCTGATCTCCAGGTAAATTCAGTTCCCCGTGACCATACCTGCCACTTGATGAAGGACGTAACCTCGCAGACCCAGTCATAACCACGCCATTTTTCTTTTCCTGCTATAGTTATTTGGGGATTTCAGAGGGCAGTCCAGAAGGATCAGCTTGGCAAACCCCATCTAGCTTCTGATAGCAAACCAAGACAGTGCTTGGCAGCTTGTCACGTGTGGGTATGAAACAGGTCAGGGTCAAGCTTCCAGGAGGACACCATCAAATCATCCCCACTGCTTCTTGCACCAGGTTTCCTGGGTAGTTGCCAAAGCCAGGGCACTGACTCCACCTGCCAGGCTTGCACCCAGGGTAACACAGAAATTATGCCCCTGGGGAAGAGGAACTGGACACGAGGCAATGGATGGAGTTCCATTTCGTCTTCAGCCGTGGAAGTAACCGGACTCATGTTTCTTTGGTATCTGTGAGGTCTCTGTTCATCTGTGCAGTTCAGTGATCTCATCCTTGCTGCTTGTCCCAAGGTAAAATAAATTTATGGATTTAAGGTGACTGAAGGTTTTTAAAACAAATCTCTTCTTGTCCCTCAAGGAACCTAAAAAAATCATATTTCAGCTTTCTGTTTTGTTTAAATGGCATCACACAACTCCATTGCCCTCCCGGAAATATCACCGAAGAACTGCCTCAAATATGACCTGGGAGAGTGCTGATGCAGTTGAAGTAAATCATGCCGGTCATCCAGAGTGAGCTGCTATTCCCATTCTCCTTATAAAAATAATATTAACCTGGAAGGAAAAAAAAAAAAAAAAGATGAGTTTCTTGGAACTGGCTATCAGTTGAGTGGGTCAATTTAAGGTTTTTAGTGAATATATTTCCTTCGTGCTGCTTGAGGCCTTGAAGAGGAACTACTATGCCTCTTCCAATATTTTTTAAGTGCTGTGTGTTGTATGAAAAAAGAAATCAGATAGGCACACCGCTGAACTCTCTCCTTTTGTCCAGGCTGGCAGGAAGTTTTGCTGATTCTGACTGTTGAAAAACAATCAACCCAAGCCCAAGCTGCCTTCCTTCTGAAAAGCATTATTTTTTAAATCATCAATAGTCTTCTTTTTTTTTTTTTTAATTGAGGCAAATATTGAAGAGTCAAATGCCTTGTGTGAATCACCATGATGCCACCAGAGCCATGCCAATTTCTGTGAGGTCAAAAAACCATCCTGAGTATTCAGTACACTAAGCCCGCTGTGGACAGTTCTGCTGGGAAGGAAGATGTGAAAATATAAGCGGTAAAAAGATGTGTCTTAACCCCTCTAGAAACAGCAGGTTCGTATTTCAGACTCATGGGGTCACAGACTGATGCGTTTCTTAAAAGGAGTCAAAAAGTCACAAATGCTGTTCACTGAGCAGCTGTTCTCCAGGTAAGAGCAAAGGCACGTTTGATTAATACTGTTTTGCCAGCATATTTAAATCTTGCCCTACAGAGCTGTAGGCTGCTTAATTAAATTTTTGTTCAAAAGGAGAGTGAAAAGAAAGCAAAGGACCATCTTCTAGGTGCAAAACTAGTGTAATCCTCATTGAAACCACTCTGAAGCCAATAGAGCAAACAACTTGAAGTAAGGAAAATTCTGATATTTTCTAGCCATGTTCTGACAGCAAATATGTTTTTGACAATCACTGGCAAGGAGCTGAGAGCTGTTCCCATTCCCATGCCAGCAGAGTGCTTGCTGGTGGGTAGCTCACCATTGCCATGAGCCTTTTGTTTCCAGTAAAGTAGACATGAGTTCACAATCATGTACACACCTTATGCACCCATGACATGTGTGACTAGGAAAAATTCAAATAGAAATAATCACATTAGCTCAAAAAATGGTAATCGAAAGCCTTATTGACCTTTATGGGCAGTGACACCTTCACTCTGACCAGTGTGCTCAGGACCAAGTCTTGATGCTTGTTTCATACCACTGAAAAAAACAGAGGCACACTGCAAGATGCCATGGGCAGGAGTAAAGTATTTTGTCTCTCTACGATTTGGGGGTCTTTTTTGCCTTTGATGACAGGATTCGATGCAGAGGTTCACCCAGATGGCATGGAAATTTCAGAGAGTCACAGACAGCGTGAAGTCCCTTTTAGGAGAATCTGGGTGTCATGAACACTTACAAATTGGTCATTTATGTCAAAATATAAGAATTAGTGTGAGATAACAGATTCCTCCATATATGAAAGTCACTACCATAATATCTATTTTACTACATACCACTTCCCCAATGAATCTAATATCATAAGCCAAATAATAGAGAGTCATTTTGTCCTTAGAAACCTCAAGTGTGGGATGTGAACTCAGGAGTGAGGTTGGTCTGATTGCAAAAAGGGCATGAAATCACTCCTGCGTTACCGTAGCAGGACTGTTTGGTGGATTCGGTGCCCTTGACCCAGGGCAGAGAATCTTTCTGATTTCACTACTGAAAAGTGGGGAGAAGTGGAGTATTCAGAGATACTACATGGAAAAGGGAGAACTCATTGAGCTGGTTCCTTCATGAACCAATGGAATTTGTTCCAAGGGAGTGTGTACAGGCACTGATGGTTCAGTGAAACATCACAATATGATCAGTCTCTGAATCTACTTGGAGTCTAGAGTGATCTGAGGAGAGAAGAAAATGTGCAAAATCCAGGTCTAGCCACAGATGGATTAATACACACAGAAGGCAGAAACACAGCCGTACAAGCAAGTATCTGAGTTACTGGACAGGGAATGCAAAGTGAAGTGTGCCTTGGAGAATGGGTAACCCAAAAGCTTTTACGACATTTAAACCTGGTAATTCCTTAAACCCATTGGCTTTTCCTGGTCTGATGCACAAAGATGTGTTTCACATGCTCTGGATGTGCAGTTCTCCATGATTAGCCCATGCGTACTTTGCACACACGTCTCACTGTGAGCCTGGGACACATCTCTCATTAGTGAGCAACCTGGTTATGTGTTGCTGCTGCTCTCAGCACATTTTTGTTAATCACATCTGAATGAGAGTTACTGCTTCTGGGTAAGCAATCAGAAGTTTAAACTGCATCTGGGTAAATATTCACCATTGCACGAGGGTTTAAGCTGCTCCCAGCAGAGTCAGGAGTCATCAAGCAAATGCCCATGGCTTGTCTGGGTGTAACATCATCTGTCTGCATGGTTTTGTCCTTTTTCAGTGGCAAATGTGGGCTTAGTGCTGGTGCACGTGAAGGACTGGTGGCTTCACAGAAAAGCAGGTGCTCTGAAAGCTTTAAATAGCTCTGCCACATACTTCAAACATGACTGGCAGCACTCCTAGTATTCTGCCCTGCATTATTTGGCCAAGAAGCCTCAGCCTTTAACTTCCAGACTTGGCCATTTCAACCTTAAGCCTACATATGTCTCAATCCTTCAGAGCATCCCGCCACTGAACCTTGCTTAACACAGGTATGGCTCCCTGGGGTGCTGTTCAAACATGCCAAGGGAGGGGAACATAATGAGAACCCATGGCAGGGCATCTGTAATTTAAGCCAGGGTTTGAACCCAGGCCTTGGCAGATGTCTAGGAGAATTTTGCCCAAGTGTGCTTGTTTTCTTCCTTTCTTTTTCCAAGTGTTTGTTTCCCAGTTTGCACTAAATTTTATTGAAAACATCGGGCTAATAGCAATGGGGAGAGTGGTGGAGTAGATTTTGCCTCTTTTTCCCTTTTCTTTCTGGAATGCAGCCATCAAAATAAACATTAAATGCAAAATGCTGGAGCTTGAGTTATTACTTGTGAGGGTGCTGGGAGGGAAATTTATAGCAACATTACTGTGTTTTGCTAGAAATCTCTTAATGCACCAAAGTGGAGAGTGTGTGTGTTTTTTATTAAAATATTACACTCTATAAATCTGAGCAGCAGGGAGGACACAGGTGGCCCTGGGGCTCAGCTGACTGGACTGTCATTTTAAACTTGGGGAAGGTCTGTCTGACTGTCCTCCCACCCCATCCCAGCATCAGCATAGCCACAGGCTGTCTCCATCACAGACTGCAATGGCTCTGGAGGCTCTGCCTTTGCTTCATTATAGCAGCCTTCCAGTATCTAAAGGGAACCTACAAGAAAGAGGCAGAGGGACTTTTTGCAAGAGCACGTAGTGATAGGACAAGGGGGTATGGCTTTAAACTGAAGGAGGGTATGTTTAGATTAGATATTAGAGAGAAATTCTTCACTGTGAGGACGGTGAGGCACTGGAACAGGTTGCCCAGAGAAACTGTGAATGCCCCATCCCTGGAAGTGTTCCGGGCCAGGGTGGACAAGGCTTTGAGCAACCTGTTCTATTGGAAAGGGTCCCTGCCCATGGCAGGGGGATTGGAACTGGGTGATCTTTAAAGTCTCTTCCAACACAAACCATTCTATGATTCTTTGCTATTATTGTTGTTGCTGTGGGGTTTACTCCCTCTTTTTTCCTTCTGATTTTTAAGCCACCAAAAATGACCACTCATACTGAGTCATTGTCCTGCTTTGATAGCAAATTTCCTAATGATTTCATTCAAACACTGTTCCTCTTAAGACTTTCTCAGTGACCTTCTCTTGTGCCCTGGCAGCAGTGTGTCCGGATGAGAAGTTGTCATGAGTGGATGACCCCTAAAAGCTGAGGATGGCAGCTGGGCAGAGGTCTGCTGCTGTGGCTGGGCAAGGTTGTCACCATGCAATTTGGAGACTTGGGTGCACTTCATCAAGGTTGCTAACTCAGTACAGATTTCTGTGAGAGTTGCTGCAGCTTTCTCAGGCTCCAGGGAAAACTGGAGAAGCTCAGGACCTAGAGAAATACCAGCCACTTGAGTCCCTGTGTCTGTCAGTAGATAAGGTACTTTTGCCTGAAATTCGGAGGCTGACCGAGCCGCTCACCTGGGCGGGTGGCTGGTGCTGCTGAGCTGCTCACTGGAGGAAGGGACAGAGATCCACAGGACTCCTGGACTCTTTCCCGGCTTCCAGTGGACAGCAGATATTGTGGCTTAGTGTGAATTCGGGCAATCACTTTGTTTGAGACTCATTTTCTCTGCCTTTAACCAAGGGTGCTTCCCACAGTGTGAGACTTTACAGTAAGAACATGACATCCTCGTGGGGTGTACACGCAGGCATCTCCTCAGCCTGCTCCACTGCTTGCAAAATATCTTGGATGTTTTCTGTAGGTACAATCCTGGACCATCCCGTGGAGGGAATTTGCGAACACTGTGAACCGACTTCCCCTTAATTAGACATGTCTCTGACACAGTAAGTCTTGATAGGATTTTTTGCGAGTTAAAAAAAATAAGGAATAGCAGTGTTCCTGGACGGCTTAAAAAAATAAACAAGCAAACGAGTAACAGCAAAGAAGGGGTCATATCTATGGTCCAGGAGACTGGAAGACCAGCATGAAGCCCCTGCTAGGAATCACATCTGCTCGGAAATCCCGCCGCTACGGCCGCGAGACCCGGCCGTGGCGGAAAGTCGAGCTCCCGGGGAGCGGCGGCGGGGCCAGGCAGCCCTCGGGCCGGGCGCTGTGCGCCCGCGGCCGCCAAGGGCAGCAGGGCAGCAGGCGGGTGCGGAGTGTCCCGAGAGGAGACACCGTGCGAAGAAGCCGAACACTTTATTTGCAAATCCCCTTTGTCCTGCGCCTCTCCCTCAGCGGGACAGTTCCGGAAGGGACTTTTCCAGGGCTTGCCTAAGCTCCCCAAAAAGCACACGTTCCCCTTCTTGTACTCCTCCTCGAATGAACCTGCTGATAAAAGGGGGGGCTTCCTCCGGCGCCAGTGCCTTGGAAACGGGCGCTCCGAGTAGAGGGATGGGAGAAAGTCGCTGCCGTGGCCCCGGAGCAACCGCGGGAGCCCAGCGCGGGCGCTCCTCGCCCGGGTCAGAAGCTCAGGAGCTCCGCGGCGCATTGAGCCATCGCCCGGAGCACTTAAACCAAGCTGGGGCAGCAGATTTTGGCGCAAATCACGAGGAAAATAAGTTTGGGCGTGGTGCAGTGTCCGCCTAACATTTTGTTGTGATATCTGTGATGGGTACGCGATTGTTATCAGAAAAAAAAAAAAATCGTCACGATTATAATTCCTAGCAGTGGGTCAGGAGTTGCTTTATTCGGGAAGATCTGTTCTTATTTGGTTTAGAGATGGTTTAAAGGAGCTGCTTGGAGATTGCAACGAGAAAGGTGTATTTTTTACAAACAACCCGGGAAATATCTATCGGAGAGTAAGGCAAGGAGAGGAACAAAATAAATTCACGGGCCAGGCAAGACCGGGGACGGGGCTAAGCCGGCCGCTCCATCGCGGCAGCCCGAAAGTTCGGGGGTGCCGAGCAGAGCAATGCAGAGTGCGAGAACGGGCGCGGATTTGCCGCCCCTCTCCCAGACCTGGAGTCGCCTTGCCCTGAATGCCTCGTATTTGAAATTAAAAGTATCCACAATTCTCTGGGAGAGCTTTTCATCCTCCCTCGGCAGCAGGCACCAGCTGCCCTTCGCCGAGGGATGCTGGAGGTGGGTCTCCGGACTGGGGCAGCGTTGTCCCCGCGGCCCGGACGGCGGGGCCGGGTCTCAGCACCAGGCGTGACGGGCAGGGGCGAACTCCCTTTCGTTCAGCCTCCCCCCCAGCCCCAGCGTGTCCCCGTCTCTTCTCCCTCGCCCCCACCGGCGCGGGCTGTCCCAGCTCTGCCCTGCTCATAAAAGTCAGGGGGAGCCTCTCTCGCCGCGCTGACAGGTGCACCAACTGTCACTGGATGCCTTCGGCTCGGGGCTCCCTCCTCCCCGACCTCTTTGTTTCAAGCGCAGGGCAAGGAGGACATTCCCAGGCCGACGCACCCCAAGGGGAAATGCCTACCCAGCGGCGCATCGCGGCCCCGGCCCCAAAAGGTCACCAGTGTCGGGGGCTGTCCTTGTCCTGTTCCTGGGACCAGAGCCGGGACGCTTGAGGCAGTGGGTCCGCCCGATCCCGCAGGACAGGCGGGTGGTACCCGGAGCGCGGTGCCGCATCCCCAGGGCTCCGCTGCCCCGCCGAGCCCCCCGGCCCGCCGCCTCCCTCAGCTCCCGTGGGTGCTGCCGTGCACCCTCCCGCGGAGCCCTCGGCAGCAGCCGCGGGGCAAGCTCGGCCGCTATCTCGGAGTCACCGCCCGGAGGACCCCCATCTTCCCTGAAGGCAGAGCCGCCCTGCCTTCACTGCTCCCGAACTTCTGACTTAAGCAAAAAATAGCCCCTGATTTCAGAGCCAGTGCTGGCAAGGTCACACACAAAAGGAGCAAATTAATAGTAAGTGCATATTTCCCCGCGTGAAGGAATTTACAGACAGCCACCAGGGATGGCATATTAAATATAGACACCGTCCTCCCCCATCCCAGATCTGTCCGGGGTGCTTGGAAGCGGGACGAAGTGAGCAGCATGGCTTTAACGCAGCCCGGTTCTACCGTCTAAGCCTGTCTGTGGTCCCCCCCGCCTGGCTCAGCCCGGAGCGGGGCACGGTGCCGGCTGGGTGCCCTCCGCCGTGCCCGGCGGGACGCGAGGCGGAGTGGGGTGCGGAGCGGGGTGCGGGGGGCGCGGGGGCTGCCCCTGCTCCGTCTTCCCATTGGTTCTCACATACTGGCGTCACCCGGGGCCCCCCGAGCGCGATGCCAAAAGAAGTGATTTTCCATGTTTTTCTGGGAACACTGGAGAAAGGACGGGATCGAGAGGTTTGTGTTGCTCCGGGGACCCGGGGCTCCGCTGCCCACCCAGGCGTTAGCGCAGGGCATAGCCCGCCGGGGAGCGGGCCCAGCCGCCCTTCTCCGGCCGCGGCAGCCCCGGGGTCTGCGTGCAGGATAGGGTACATAAATGCCCTTCGCTGCCCGCAGCTTGGCGTGAGCTCCACACTGTCTGGAAAAGAAAACAAAATTTAAAAATTAAAATAAAAAACCTAAGGGAACACAACTCTCGTCTGGAAAGCCCTTGCTGCCCGAAGCAGTCCCCTGATACACCTTAGGGACGCCGGGGCTGTGCGAGCGGAGCGGGCCGTGGTGGCTCTGGCCCCCTCCCGCCGCCTCTCTTTGTGCCCCGCACGGAGAGGGCTGGAGACCCCCGCCTCGCCCCCTCCTCCCCGAGCGGTCACCGGGGCCCCACCACGAGCCACGAAGTCCGCGGACCGGCAGCGGAGGCGGCCTGGGTCCGGCGGGTCCCGCACCAAGCGTCCCAGAGACCAAGCAGGTGCCCGCTTTGGTGACAACACACAGATACAGATACACAGGCACAGGTGGCCACGCGCACCTGCGGATCCTCATGGAGCACTCCGTCCCCGGAGCAGCAGGGCCGGCCGCGCTGCGGAGTGCGGCCGAGGAGAGCCGCGGACAGCGCGGCTGCGGGGTCACGGCGGAAAGGCGGCAGGGCTGAGGGGTGAGAGCCTGCGGGAAGCGGAGCTCTCTTGCTGTGGTGGCGGTAAGAGCCAGAGGGGCGGGATCAGAGGAGGTGGATGGAAAAGCTTTGCCCGCACAAGCCCAGAGAGGCAGGGGCTAGCCTGGCCAGCCTCGGAGCCTGGTCCTTCCTTTTCCCCGGTAAGGACGGGAGCGGGTCAGTTTCAGTTCTCTGCAAGCGCTTTCGTTACACGAGGAACGTGTTTTGATTACATTAGATATTTATCCCTGAGGAAAGGCGCAAAAGGCAGGACAGCAAAGCCCCCGCGCCCCGCAGCTCAGGCCCCAGCCGGTGCCCGGCAGGAGGCAGGGGCCAGAGCGCAAGGCGGCAGGTACCAGCGGGACGGTCACTAAGCAACATCCGCTCCCGAAATAAAGATGCAACCTTCGTCCTGCTGGAAAAAAAAAAAAAAAAAAAAAAAAAAAAAAAAAAATCGGGGGAGATNGCACAAGTACTTTTTCCCCTCACTCCCCCCTTGCAGTGCTGTTATAAATAGGTCGCCTTCAGATCTCGGTCCAGTACAAAAGGAGCCCGCAGCTCTGAAGTGACCACACAAACCAATCCGTTGGGGAAACAAACTCGAAACTGTTTCCAAGAGCGGGGCTCTGCCAAAGTGCCAGGAGGGAACGGTGTGAAAGATCCCCCCTCTCTCC
This sequence comes from Aleadryas rufinucha, assembly GCA_013397815.1. Classification (NCBI taxonomy): domain Eukaryota; kingdom Metazoa; phylum Chordata; class Aves; order Passeriformes; genus Aleadryas; species Aleadryas rufinucha. The sequence continues at coordinate 413,321 of VZTH01012081.1, forward strand.
ATCCCCCTCTCCAGTGAAATGACCCCGCTCTCTGAACCGAGGTATTTACTCTCCCACGGCTCACAGGGAGGGGAGCAGGACCTGGGGTCCTGGATCCGGCTCCCCGGAGTCCTGCCGTGACTCTCCTCATCCATCCCGCCGCCGCTCCGGCCACAACCATCGTAAATACCAGGAGGACGGTGAAGGCTTGAGGGAACACCGCGGGTTTCCCTCTGAGGTGGTTGAGAAAGTGGGGAAGAGCACTCTTGCCTCCTCCCCCCGGCCTCCTGCGAGAGCCCAGGCTCGTCCCAGCAGCCGTCCCGTCTGCCCGCTCCCCGCAGCCCTGCGCCGCCGCGGCCGGTGTGCAGGGACCAGCGGAAACCTCTGCCTTTTCCCAGGACTTGACACAAGCCTGAGTGTTTAAATCACACGGGAATAAAGATTTATTTTTCTTCCAGAAATCGAAATGCAGGATATGCCCGCCATCGCCTGCGCCTCGCTCCGGGTCCTCACCCAGGAGTGACGCCCGCCCTTGCCTCGGCGGAAAGGAAAAGGCTCCTCGGAAACAAGCCAGTCAGGGCTGCCCTGGCCTGTCCTTTCTCCCTGAGGTGTCGCCGGCAGGCGACACCTGGAACTCCCGGAACAGCAAATTCCTGACGATTCCCCCATCTATTATTCGGTCGGCGTGAGCTGCCGTCCATTAAGGCGGGACCGGTTGGCTCTCACAAGGGCTCCCGCAGCTCTGGGGGAGAAGGGACCCTCGGGAGTGACCCCTTCCAAAACCAACAGGGACCGTACCTGAAAATGGTCTCGATATAAAGCCCACATATACATGGAATTGGCAACCGGTTGCTACGGAGCGCAGACTTTTCGGCCGCTCTTTCTCCCTTCCCTTTTGGATGCATTTGATGCAGGGACAGGGTAGGTTTGGGGTCACTCGCAGAAAAAATGATGAGATCGTGTTTCAAATGATGCGCGTCCCTTTGTGCCCTTGCTCTGCGGATCCGCGGTCCCGCAGTCGGGAATTCGGGGAGACCGGGCGGGCAGAGCGCCGCGGCCGGATGGGCACGGCCGTCCCGGCTGCTCCGCGACACGCAGCCCCATCGCCTCGTTTAACGGGAGGGAGGCTACAGGCTCCCTGTTTGCTTTTGTATTCGCAAGGCTCCGCTCCCGGCTCACGGGGGCTGAGGGGAAACCCCCGTCACACTTGCTGAGAGAACTGCACGCCAAACCTAGCCCAGTTAAACGAAAACAGTCAAGAAAAGTGATTTCCCGGTTGTCCCCNTCCTGCCCGATACCCAAATCTCTCCCTTTAGTTTTTGCTCTTGCTGTTGTTTAACTTTGCCGAAGAGAAACCCCGAGGCCGAGTATAACGCTGTAGCATCTAGGACTGCTCTCGCATCATTTCTTTCAGGCTTCTTTTTCGTTCCCCAAAAAAATCGCGGGGGAAGGAAATGGAAAACACGTATTTAAAGCGCCCCTCCGCCGTGAGCGAATATGCGCGACCGCTGCAGA